>JAKWJA010001318.1:0-70822 GCA_027704765.1 Solanum habrochaites | reverse complement strand
TCCTCGAAGTCCACAAAGCGGGTTCGCCGTTTTGTTAAGGTATTGAGGTCAGTAATTGCGGATTTCACCTTACATGTAAGCTCTACGGCAAAACCTTTCCAAGAAGTGGTAGACTTCGTGATAGAGGTGAAGGGGTTTAGCCAGATGACTTCACCATGGCATCGACATCAAAAAGGTTTTCGAAAGGAGGTGAGTTTTAATGTTCTTAAGACTCTAGCGGACAGGGTTCAGGGGTTACTCGTCCGACCAATTCTCTTCATACAGACTGTAGTTTGGGGGTCACCTCAGACCATTCAACACTTCTCTGAGAGACCGATGTTTTGACTCCAAGGAGTGTTTGGATGTGGGGAGACTGGTGCAATCAAGAGGTATTGTCCAAAACAGAGGTACAGACCTCAACTCGTTTCGCCGGTCGCGGTGGTCCTGGGTCCGGCCGGTTCTTCCCGTGCGCCCGCCGGTGTCGCTGTCATCGGTGGTCCCCCCCAACCGGCCGTGGTCCGTCCCCCCTGTGACTCCACATCATTCACCATCCCCCCTGTTCTTGAATTCTCCCTTTTCTCCCCACTTCTCTCCTTTCCTTGCGCCCTTTTTGACTTTCTTTCCCTCCGTTCCTTGGCGTCGTAAAGCGTCTTCACGGATAGTCGGAGACATCTGATGATGGTTATCACGGTAAATTTTTGGTTTGTGATTGCACATGGCTTCCGTATTCTTTGTGCCTGTATCCCTTTTTCATATGTATCTTCTTGCCATTTGCTACTGTTCTTAATTTACATTGTGAATTGCTTGACCTGCCTATTCTGTTGTCTCTACTCTACTCTTTTTGGTGAGTCTTGATCGTGAAAAGTGTTGGTCTGTCCTTGTTACCTTTTGTGGGGGAGCAATACTTATGTAGACGTGTGTTCTTATAAAATGTGACTTTCGATGTAATTCCGGAATGACTTGGCTTTCTCTTCTCTAAATTTTGCAATCTGGATTGTAATGCTAAAAACTGTGACGTATTAGGCCAAGCCTGGGACAGATCCGTTAGTGTGGGAGGGTGACTACAACTTCCAATCCAGTTTGTATCAATCTCCCTTTCTTACTTTCTTCCTTGCTAAATATGGATGGTTTAGTAAGGGTTGTTTTAGCTTTCTTGCGCACCTCAGGGATGATACTACCCAATTACTTTCAATTGAGTCGGTTTCGATAGTCCCTTCGAGTTTTTAGATGTGTTTTCCTTCCTCTCTGCAACGACCTTCCCTGTATGGCCAACCGATAGAGATTTTACTTCCTCTTCATCAATCTTGAACCGGGAACGTCCACCCCATTTTCTATAACCCCCCCCTTATAGAATGGCTCCCTCCCGCTGAGTTTAAGAGAGTTAAAGGCCTAACTTCAAGAGTTGTTAAGTAAAGGTTTCACTTACGACCAAGTGCATTCCCCTTGGGGTGCTCCCTGTGTTGTTTGTGAAGAAAGAAGATGTGGTCTTCGGATGTAGCATATATTACCGGCAACTCATAAAGTAACTGTAAGAACATGTTCCTCTATCCTCGCATTGATGATTGTTCGATCAAGTATTACAAGGTGCTTGTGTCTTCTCTAAGATCGACTTGAGGTCATGGTTCTCATCAATTGAAAATACGGTCAGCAGATGTGCCAAAGACTACTGCTTTTCGAAAACCAGTATTGCGCATTATGATTCTTGTTAATTGTCCTTTGGACTAACTAATGCCCCTCCTGCGGCTTTCATGAGCTTGATGAACGGGATTTTTAAGCCATATCTGGATCGCTTGTGATCGTAATTTATTGATGATATCCTGATATACGCCAGAGTAAGAAGGAACATGAGGAGGCATGTGAGATTGTGTTGGAGGAAAATGTTGAGGGAGAAAAGATTTATCCAAATTCTCCAAGTGTGAGTTTTGGTAATAGATTCAGTGTTCCTTCTTGGGGCACGTGGTTTCTAAGGATGTAGTTATGGTGGATCCTTCTAGAGATGGAAGTAGTGATAATTTGGTAAGACTCCTATGTGTCAAAATAAGAATCTTTGTTTGGTTACACTAGGCTATACGTCTATTTGTCAAGGGATTCCTCTTATGTTTCTTCTTCCCATTGCGAACTTGACTAAGAAGAATGTTCCATTTGTTATGGTCGGATGAATGTGAATGAAAGCTTTTCAGCAACGCAAGACCTTGCTGACTACCGGTACCTATCCTTACCTTGCCAGTAGGGAGAACTTCATTGTTTATTTGTGATGCATCTATTCTGGTTTTGGTGACCATGCTAATCAAGAGAAAAATGTAATTGCTTTATGCTTGATGCAATTAAAGGTGTCATCAACGTAGATTACCGAACCCACGATTTAAGAGTTGGCTGGCGGTAAGTGTTTGCATTAAAGCAATGGAGACAACTATTCTAGTATTGGGTTAGTGTGAATCTATACGGATCATCGTACCTACAGTTTTCTTACTCAAGAGATTTGGAATTTGAACGAGGAGGTTGATGGAACTACTGAAGGATTATTATGTTTACCATCTTGTATCACCCGAGAAAGGCTATCATTTTGTGGCAGACGGCCTTTAGAAGTAGAAAACAGGGATCATGGTTAGTTTAGCCCCTTCAGTTTCTAGACTCCCATTTGGCTAGAGAGGTTCAACTCGTGGCTAATTACTTTTGATGTTAGAAGTAATGATAAGGGTGAGGCTTTTTGGCCAGTGTGGAGGCGAGATCTTTCGTTTCTTGACAGATCAAGGGGAAAACCTTTTGATGATGAGAAACATAAGCCAGAATTCGGGATATGTTGTTCGAGGAAGTCTAAAGAAGAGATCATGGCTGAGGATGGGTTGATTTTGAAGAATTAAGGGAAGGGTATTGGGTACTGTACCCCGTGTGATGATTTGAATCCACACTATTCTGTACAGAGGCCCAAACCAAAAAAAATAGTTCCGGATATTCTCTACATCCTCCTGGTGGCAACCAAGATGTACCGTGACCTAAGGCAAACATTTTTGTGAAGTAGAATGAAGCGCGACATTGGGTTTGTGTTGGTTTGTCCAAATGTTCCAAATTGTCAGCAAGTACAGTTCATGACACAGAGGCCCGAGGAAACTTCGAGAATGCCCATTCCTGAATGGAAGTGGGAGAGGATTGTCAATGACCTTCGTGGTCGGAGATCTTTCCAAGACCTGGTCCAGTTTGATTCTATTTGGATAATTGGGGGACATATTTAACTAAGTCTGCTCATTTCATTCCAGTTAGGTGACTTCCATGCATAGACGTAGCCAGACTCTACAAATCTCATGAAATTGTTCGGGTTGGCATGGATTCCACTTTCCACCATCATTTTCAGATGAGGTACGCCGTTTTAACTCTATGTTTTTGGAGAACATTGAATGCTGAATTATGTGCTAACGTTGGACTAGTACGTGCATTTCCCCCTCAGACCGATTTGACATCTACCACGATCAAGTATTGTAAATGATAGCTTCGAGCTGTGTGATAGAATTCGGTGGTTCATTGGGGGAGATCCACTTCTTCCCCTTAGCGATTTTTCATACAATTAGCTAATCAACTCAAGTATTGATATGGCTCCTTCGAAGCATTATATGGGATGAGATGTAGGTCTCCCATTGGTTGTGTTTGATGCTTTTCGAGGTTAGCCTGGGGGAACTACCTTTTGAGGGATTACGTTAGAAAGTGAAATCTTTCAGAACAGCTTTTAGCGGCTCAAAGTAGGCAAAAGGAGTATGCAAATCGAAAGGTTAGGGACTTGGAGTTCATGATGTGAGCAGTCTTGTTGAAGGTTTCACCCATGAAGGGTGTGGATGCGATTTGGTAAAGAGGTAGCTTATTCCGAAGGTATATTGGTCCATTTGAAGTTCTGAAGCGCCTAGGGGAGGTGGTTTATGAATTAGCCTGCCTCCAGGGCTGTCAGGAGTCCCCCGGTATTCATGTGTCCATGTTGAAAGGTACCGCATGGGGATGGAGACGACTCATTCGTTTGGATAAAGTTCGCTTGATGAGAACTTGTCTTAATGAGGAGGAGCCCCGTGTTGCCATTTTAGATAGCGAAGTCCGTCACAATTTGGAGATCTGAGGGAGATTGCAACCTTAAGGGGTCCAATGGAAGCATCGACCAGTTGAAGAATCCTTGGGGACAGGATGCTGAGATGCCAAGAAGATACCCACACCTGTTTACAGATTCAGTACTTCTTTTCACTTCTTGTTTTTCTTCCTCGTGATCTTTCGAGGAAACGAAACGATGGGTAAATTGGTAGCTATTGTAACGACCTGTTAGTCATGTGTGAGCATAATATTTTATTTCTGGCAAAACCCCTGGCTAGTCGACGGACAACGAACGACGACCCGTCGTGGGGGTCTCGTTCCAAACACTGAGAATTTAGAAATTTTGGGTACGGCGAGCGCCTCTCTGAACGTCCACAAATGAAATGGTGCCGGACGGACCGCGCAGGCACGACGGCACCATCACAGGAACTTATTAACTAAATCAATTCCCTGCACTCTGTGACGAGAATATTCAACTGACCGTCACAGGCAGCGCGACGACCGTCACGTCTGTCGTAATCCCATGATGGGTCTATTTTCTGTTAAGTCTTTAGGATCGTGTTTGGACGATTTCTGTTTAATTAAAAAGTTAGTGGTTTTAATGTTATAATTCTAATTACTTTGGGGGTGTTAAAAGAGGTACCTTAATTTAATTTAGTGGGTTTATTCTTACCATCTTTTATACTTAATTATATGCTAATTAGGGTACAAGAAAAGGGTTTTGAATTAAGAAAAATATAAAGAACAAATGAGAGAAGAGAGAATCGAACGAGAAAGGGGAGAAGACGAAGAGGAACAAAGCTTGGGGAATTTGCTTTGCTTGATCACAATTCTTCGGTGGAGGAGGATTACGGTTTTTATTCTATTTCATAGTAAACTCTTAATAGCGAATGATAGGTATTGGGTAGTTTGTAAACCCTTTCTATATGCTTAATTGTGTGTAATGCAGGATGAGTTTATAATATATATATAATTTGCATGAAAACTAGCATGATGAAGCTATAGGAATTTTAATCTTGAAAACATCTTGTGTTGAATTTTGAGATCGCCTTAGTATAAGAAGAAGGCCCTTGATGAACTAAAGAATTAGGTTAGGGATCGTGTGTCACGCTTCCGACACCAGGTAGTAATAGAAGGATCCTTGTGCACTTTTCTGCACCAACAGGATAATATGGATCGGTGTCCACTTTCCGACACCAGAAAAGTATGATGAGGATCAGATGTGCCACGTTCCGGCACCAGGATAGAATATGATCTGGTGGTCCACGTTCCGACACCATGATAAGTAAATGCGAGGATCGGAGTGCCACGTCCGGCACCAGGATAGCATATGGATCGGGTTGTCACGTTCCGACACCAGGATAGTATGATGAGGATTGGAGTGTCACGTTTCCGACACCAGGAATAGCAAGATAATTAATCTTGAAATATTTAAATACTTAATCTAATGAACCTAGTTCCCAAATGGGTATGGTAATTGAGGCTTGAGTCGCTCATAGTGAACTTGGCTTATTCTATTGACGATTACAGTACTTGTTGTTGTACATGTTTTGAGTATTCTAGATGATTTATGATATGTCTTATATATCTGTTTTCTTTCTATTTTGAGTTGACCGATGATACCACTCAGTACTTGTTTTTTGTACTGACCCCTACTTGTATGTTTACTTCTTTATTTTGTTATTTGTGGGAGTGCATGAAACCGTACCAGCATCGTCTTCAACTTCAACCGCACTCTAAGCCCGTTTTCAATGCCGTCGGATCTCAGGTGACTTAAGGCTTCTAGCTTTGGACTGATCATCTTTTCATTTCTTGATGCCTTGAAAGTTCCGGCATGGACTACAGCTTTCTATTTATTTTAGCTTCTTAGATAATCTTAAATGAGTAATTTGAGATAGAATGTTTTCTTGTGGTGATGACTTCCCGGTTTTGGGAATATAGAATTGAGTTTTTTATAAGTATTAAATTGATTTCATTAATTATTAAGTCTTTCACATTTTATTTTGTTATTTATGGTTGAAACGTTGGGAATTGGATTGGTTGGTTCGCTCATATATTAGGATAAGTGTGGGTGTCAGTCGCGGCCCGTTTTGGGTTGTGACAATATGCTAGTTACGTCCATAAAGGATTGAGTGTTGATGTGATAGTATGAATGTTGACTTGTTGTTGTTATGACGTTATGAAGCTGTTATATTCATCAAATTTTAATATTATGTTGTCTAAGATGATTAAAAATGTTATCCCTCAAGACATGAATTAAGATTAGTTAAAAGGACCTCCATGAATTCACATCTTGAGTGTGTTGCTTATCTTATGCCAATAAATTGGCTAACAGTACATTGTCCCAGAAAGGATGCATGAAAATGGCTATAAATTTATGTTAAATGTTTAAATTATTTCTAATGGTTCATAAATATTAAATTGAAATATGAACACAGGTAAAATTGGATTATGACAACAAAAATTCTTATTTAGTTTAATATCAAAGTATTTAGGCCAAGACAAATCATATATCAATCTTGTGTAGTTAAAGTAAACAAATGATAACTAGCACTTCTAAACTAAATTGACTGAACCCATAGCAAGACATTCCCATTCTGGACAAACTCCAAGCATGTTCTACAAGATGATAACTGAACTTACGAAACTCATTGAAGAGAGTGCTCATCGTCCATTAATCGATGTTATGAAGCTACTACAGTACAGTAATTAAGATGGGAGAATAACAATAATAAGGGTCTAAGTAAATAAAATAACCAATGTGGTGTTAAAGGAATTGAAGCACAGTCTAATAAACTTATACCTATGCTACTATATTAAAAATATTCATGAATGAAAGTGTTAGAATGTGTAAGACTAGTCTTATTAGCACCAAAGAATCATATATAAGGACAATTCAAATTTCATCAATGTAAGTTAATATTAACAATTCAACAATAGGTTACGTAAATCTCAATCTAAAAGCAAGCTTCCATAATGCTTAAGTCAACTCTAAAACATAAAGAAGATAATGAAAGTGAGCACAACACCTATATACTAGTTATGAGCATGTACTTTCATGTGTAAGTCTCATGAGACGAGTCTACCACCGAGATGGAGAAGTAGTCTCATTAAGTCCCTAGTCTTTCAACTATGTCTAGCCAACATAGGAACTAGCCAGTAGTTTCCACCTAAGATAGCTAGGTATGTTTCGATTTCCGTTTGGACAGTGATTCCAACTCTTTTCGGTGTGAGGAAGACACCGGATTTCATGTTTAACTCACATGATCTATGTCATTTAATTCTCATAAGATGTTCTTGGTTCACTATAGTCGTCAGCCACTCCTTTTCGGTGTGGAGTTAACACCTAAGATTGATTCGCCTTAGCCGGGAATCTCCCTCCCCACTTTTCGGTGGGGGAGACACTGTGATTTCATGAGTACCGCTCTAGTATCTTACTACTAAAATATTCTCTATGATCAGAAATCAATGATGATGGCACTTAATGTCAAAGTAGCTATGAAGCAGACCTTCAAGAATGTTA
Organism: Solanum habrochaites; assembly: GCA_027704765.1. Classification (NCBI taxonomy): domain Eukaryota; kingdom Viridiplantae; phylum Streptophyta; class Magnoliopsida; order Solanales; family Solanaceae; genus Solanum; species Solanum habrochaites. The sequence continues at coordinate 63,255 of JAKWJA010001318.1, read as the reverse complement.
ATTGCTAATAAAATACGTATGATGTTTCAGCAAATAAGGGCAGGCCCAATAAGTTTTGCTTATAATGACTTCCTATATGATGCCAATAAAGCACAAGTCCAAACTGGTTAATGGACAACTAAAAACCCTCTACTTCCTAACATAAAAAATGAAACCGATGTCATAGCCATAGAAAATAGGCGTAGGATTGTTATGAAATACCTAGAGTGACGAATGACTCATTGTAAGGTAGTGAAATATTACTTGAATTCTTAGATTACTTACTTGATTCATTGTTTTCATGGGACTACAATGAATAATTTCACTTGTAAGTAAAACATAGGAAGACGGAACTATTGATTACATCCAAGAAGAAGAAAAAAGACGCAAATAAAACTTAGTAACATGGATGTGGGAGCTCTTTTTTTTGAGGGTTATTAAATTTTTTAATGCTCGGTCGCTTGGTTTTTCTAAAATTATTTTTGATGATCTAATGTCTTCAATCAACGAAAATGAGTTGTGTGCTTTTATAATGCATTAAACTATGTCCATATTCCATACCCACATTACAATAACGAATTAGAAAAAGTCGATGAAGTCACTTTCAAGAAATGACATGTTTTTTAGGAAGAACTTTCCTTTATCATGCATAGCCTTATGTGTATGTGTTCATTTACCCGCACTTACTACAAGTGGTGTAATAACCTATACAATTTACAGTTTTTATAGGTGCCAGTCGTAGAGTAGATTGAAGATCCATTGTAGCGGTTTGGACATTAGCGTTCTCCAGACCATTTGCTAGGTCGTCTTAATTTTGAGGATTCTACAATTTTATTATTGCCTAGTAGTACACATAGCTAGTGGATGTTGTCCCTAGCATTTATTTTATACTTTCGTTTCGAAGCTTTATAATAAGGTTGTGTTTGGCAAACTTATTTATGATATATTCATCTTCTATTTCAAATTGATTCTTTATGATAGATTGTTTTTCTTTACTTAGAGCTTAGTATATGATGTAACTAGTTAATAATTATATAAATTTTATGCATACTTCATACGTTAAATTTTTTTTAAATTTTCTGCAAATTTAACTTTATGAATGTGATGAATGCAAGAAAAGGCTTGTCTGCGACCTTTGAGAGGTCAACGACGCCGGTTTTGATTTGGATTCCAGAATTCGGGTCGTGACAAACTTGATATCAGATAATGAGGTTAAATTACCTAGGAAATAAAGCTCAACACAAGAATGTTATGTAGTTTCTAACTTATTATTGTTAAGCGCGCCACAATCATGACTTAAAGACTACGTGATAATAGGAAATCTTCCCTTCTTCTAATCTTTATCTTGCTTTCTAGAGCTTTGACATTTTGTGTCATTCTAGAATCTAATTTTCTTCTTTTGTCTGCGTGAACACAAGAAGAAATGTAGCCAAGAGAGTTGGCGAAGCAGCTGTCGGGGGAAACCAAGCTCCTCCTCAAACCCCAGGTTCTTTAGTGTGCGGTAAGTGTTGCTATTTGCATCGAGGTAAGAGCAGGGTAGGTTATAAATCCTTCTATGGGTGCTAATGAATAGGAGAAGGCTAATTTGGCTGCATACCAGCTCAAGAATGTTTCTCAGGTATGGTACAAAATATAGGTCAGGATGGTGGAGTGGTCTAAGGTACTAGGCTCAAGTTCTGGTCTTTGTAAGAGGAGACACTATTAGAGTTGAAAGAGTATATAGAGATGACCGAATAAAATTTCTCAATAAAGTTACTCATGTTGGTCTAATAGAACTAACCATACTTGATTTTGATATAATTTTTGTTATGTATTGGCTTCATAAATACTACCATAGACTATCAAAACAGGGTATTAATGTTTCAGTTGCCAAATGTGTTAGAGTGGAAATGGTAAGGGCGTGGTTCAAATCCAACAAGACAAATAGTTTCCAATCTTAAGGCCAAAAAGATGTTATCTAAGGGGTTAGGAGTCGATAAGGACCTGTCTTACGAAGAAGTTCCCATAGAAACTTTGAATGACCAATTGAAATGGTTGAGGAACAAGGAGGGTGCCTCCGTAAAGGTGTTATGGAGAAACCACCTTGTTGAGGGAGAAACATGGGAGGTCGTGGCCAATATGAGATCCCATTAACTGCACTTGTTCAGTTCTTGAGGTTAAATATACTCTTCCTAAATCTGGTTTTTTGTTTAAGAAACTTTAAGATTTTAGTGCATTTAGTCGATTTTGGTAATATAAGTCCATAATCGTGTGTTTTATACTTGCAGTATGAGTTAAAATGAGTTCATGCTTGCATTCATGTTGCTGTTTCGTATAGAGTAGGTGTGATTTTTGTTTTACATGAGTTGGTATGTGCATTAAGTTAAGTGCGATTGAGAAGTCAGTTCCTCAATCTCAAATATGAAGCTTCAGATAAGCTTGAATGTTATGCATAATCCAAATAAGTGTGAATTAGATATTCACAAAAGAGAAAAGTTTAAGCATTTTAAAGTAACTTCCGAAAATCACCCTCTTTGTGTTAAATGATGTGTAGTGTCATTCGGGGACGAATGTTCCTAAGGGGGAATAATGTAACATTACAGAAAATTACATGTCTAGTGAAGAGGCAAATAGCTCTTTAAGAACGCGTATTGGGGATACATAGGCATTTCAATACCCAATATTGAGAAATATTGGGCATAGTATTAGAAATTTGGCTAAAGGATATTAGCCAATTTCTATATAATACCCAAATAAGCAAAAAATTGGGCATATTAAAAAATATTTACTTAAAGAGTGTTAGCCAATTTTTCTAAGTATTAATGAGCTTATTTAAGAAATGTACCTACAATGAAGACCCTAAGATAATAAAAACGATGAGTTGTCAACCCAATACACTATATACTAGGCATCCAAGTGTCAAGCCTAGTACCAAAGCACATGACCATTTAAAATAATCACGTAAATTAAGAAGCGCCTAAGGACATAGTGAGGATCCTTGGAACAATAATCATTACAAAATGAACCATAAATAATAGTTAGTTACGAAAGTACAAGAAACCGATGTGCAAGCACATGGGGTGAAACGGCCAAGAGGGGACCACCTTAACCGAATGTAGTTAGGGTAGTTAGAGGGTAGGCGTGCACATGGGTTCACCCATGTGAGGCCTAGATCTATAACTAATTTTAGACTAACTACTGACTGAACTAGATAAATAACCTATGACCAACCGAAATAAATTAATTAGTGCACCCGATGACCTAAGACTTAACCTGGTGACACTAACCTAGTAACTAGTTAAAGAGACAACCTTGTACCTAACCTAGGATGGTCCAAAAGGTTGGTTATAGTCCTAATAACTTAGGTATACTTTATTAATTACCCTATGTTATTGAATTAATTAAATTATCAACTTAATTAATTAAATTAAATGGACAAAATAGAAATCACAAAGCAATTTCCAGATTTTGGTTTAGGCAAGCAAAAGACCACCTAATACCTAACCTAGGATTGCCCAAAAGGTTGGTTTTGTTCATAAAAACTCAGGGATACTTTAGTAATTACTCTAGGTTACTTAATTAATGAATTTATAATCTTAATTAATTAATTTATAAGAACAAAACCAAAATCACAAAGCAATTTCCATTTTCAGTTAAGGCAAGAAAAAGACAACCTAGTATCTAACCTAGGATGGTCCAAAGGACTAGTTATGGTTATAAAAACTTAAGGGTACTTTAGTAATTATACTAGGTCACTTAATTATTAAATTATACATTTAATTAATTAAATTAAAGGGGTCAAACCAAAATCCTTACACTAACCTAGTACAACTCAAGAAACATTCTTGTACTTAACCTACTATGGTCTAAAAGGGTTAATTATAATTCCAATAATTTAAGGGTACTTTATTAATTACCCTAGGTCCCTTAATTAATTAAATTATACATTTAATGAATTAATTTAAAGGGGCAAAACGAAATTCTTAGGAAAATTTTCAGATTTAATTAAGTATTGTGTTTTCCTATTTCTAGTCAATCTAGGAGGGGCTTTTTAGTAATTAGTAAATTAATTTATTTATGAACTTATTAAAAAATATCTGAATGAGTCAATATCAGTTACTAAGACTTAGACTCACGTTAAAACACTAAGATTTTCCCAACGCAAATCAGAAAACAACGAACGAAAGAAAAAGGTAGAAAGTTTATCGATATCTGTAGTGCGATTTCAAGGTTCCTTCAAGGTTTCGTTCAAGGTGGTCTTCGTAGGTTAAGTTATACATATGATATGGGCTTATATCATTTAATACTTTCTCTAAGAGTACTTTACTTCGGACAATTCATGAGATCCTAAAAACTACGGTTGTTCCCATCGTTCTCGTCGAACTTCCTTTCCATAGTATCCTTGTACGATTTCAATGTTAAATAGGTTAGAGATCATGTTGTTGGTATGTGATTCTGGATGATCTTAATCTTTAGGGTTCTTGAATTATACATGTCTTTTGAACCTATGAAATTGTAATTGTATGAAGTTAAATGTTCACAACATGAATTAAGAAACGAAGATATGCTAGTTACGTCCGTAAATATTTAAGTGTAGATGTGCTTGTCGGAATGTTGGCTTGCTTTTATTATGACGTTATGAAGATGTTATAATAATCAAATGTTAATATGATGCTATCCATGATGTTTAGAAACGTTATCCGTAAAGTCATGAACTTAGATTGGTGAAAAGGACCTCCATGTATTCACATCTTGAGTGTATTACTTATTATATGCCATTAAATTGGCTAACAATACATTTTCCCAAAAATGATGCATGCAATGTCTATAAATTTATGTTAAATGATTAAAGTATTCGCTAATGGTTCATACATATTTATTTTAAATATGAACACACGTAAGATTGGCTGGTTATGTTGTTTAGTATCCAAGTGTTTAGGACAAGACCAGTCATGTGTTGTTATAGTAAAGAAATGACAACATAAGCACTTCTAACTAATTCAATGAACCCATATCCAAGAGTATGCAATTCATTGGGAAAAATCGCAGCATGTTCCACAAGAATGATATATGAACTTATGAATCTCATTAAATGAAGTGCTCATTCGTCCATAATCGATGATATAAATCTACTACAGTAAATAAAGTAAGTAACGTGAAAAATAACATAACTAATGAGGTCTAAGTTAAATAAATTACCAGAATGAGGTGTTAAAGGAAGTAAGACAAGCCTCACTTACAGCTAAGCTACTATGTTAAAAAATACTCACGAATGAAGGTGTAAGAATCTGTGAGACTAGTCTAATTAACACAAAAGGATGATATGTAAGGACAATTCACCTTTCATCAATGTAAAGTAAGGATGAAAATTAATCAAAAGAGTAAGTTATTTTAAGTCTAGAACAAGCTTCATTAATGTTTGAGTCAACTCTAAAAGATAAAGAAGATAATGAAAAATAATAACAACACCGATACACTAGTTATGAGCATGTGCTTGCACGTGTAAGTATCATGAGACGAGGCTACAACCAAGGTAGATAAGTAGTCTCATTAAGTCCCTAGTGTTTCAACTATGTCTACAAATCATAGGAACTAGCCAGTGGTTTCCACCTAAGAGAGCTAGGTACGTTTCGGTTTCTGTTTGGCCAGTGATTCCACCTATTTTTTGTGTGGGGAAGACATCGAACATCATGTTTAACTCACATGATCTATGCCGGTTAATGCTAAAAAGATGTTCTGGGTTCACTATAGTTGTGAGCCACTCCTTTTCGGTCTGGAGTGAACACCTGAGATGGATTCGCCTTTTCCAAGAATCACCCCTTTTCGGTGTGCGGCACTGTATTTCATGAGTAGCTCACATGATCTAGATTCGTTTTAATTGGTGAATCACCTCTTTTGAGTGTGGGGAATACATTGGATGTCATGTTAGATCTCATGATCTGACTTCTAAAGATGTCTTTATGAAAGAAAGAAATAATGCTGATGGAACGTATGTTCAAAGTGAGCTATGAATAAGAGCTTAAGAATGTAAATTTCCAATATCAATACTTATGAAGTTTTAGTAAATAATGATCAAGGCCAAATAAGATTGGATTATAATGACTTATTATATGATTCCAATAAAGGGAAGTAGAAACATAATGACAACTAAAAACCTCATAATGAATGGCGTATAAAATGTTAATGAATACATAGAGTAACAAATGACTCATTGTAAGGTAGTGAAATCTTTCCTCGGTCCTTGGATTACTTACTTGATTCATTGTGGGTATAGGACAACAATTAATCATTGCACTTGTAAGTAAAACGTAGGACTAAATGAATTATTGAACTACACATCAAGAAGAAGAAAAAGACTTAAAATAAAACTATGTATAGGAATAGGAGCTCTCGGGTTGAGGTTATTAAATTTTTGAATTCTTGCCCGACTAGTTCTAAAATTATGTTCGTGATTGTAATGCCTTGTAATCACATATAAAATGAATGTGTTATTTGAAGGAATTAAAATACATCATATTCTTACCACAATAAACAAATAACAAATTAGGGAAGTCTAGTGAAGTCACTTTTGAGAAATGACATGTTGTTTAAGAAGAGCTTTCCTCGATCAGGCATAGCCTTATGTGTATGTGTGCATACATCCATACTTAGTAAAAGTGGTTTACTAACCATATAAAATTTACTATTTTTATAGGTGTAGGTCATAGATCAGATTGAAGATTCATTGCAACAGTTTGGACATCACCGTTCTCAGACCATTTCGTAGGTCCTATTGATTTTGAGGATGCTACAATTTTAGTCTAGACTAGTATTAGACATAGCTAGTGGATGTTGTCCCTAGAGTTTCTTTCATACTTAAATCTCGATGATTTATAAAAAGGCCGTGTTTGGAAAACTTATTTATGATATATTCATCTTCTATTTCGAATTGATTCTATATAATAGATGGTAGTTCTTTACTTGAGCTTGGTATATGATGTAACTATTTAATAATTATATGTAGTCTGTGTGTAGTTAATACGTTTATAAACTTTTAAATTTTCCACAAATTTAACTAGATGAATGTGATGAATGCAAGAAGAGACTTGTCTGCGACCTTTGGGAGGTCAATGACGCCGGTTGTAATTTGGATTCTAGAATCCGGGTCATGAAATTTTATATGATGTATGCTCATTGAATATTACTATATGAAGGACGTGAATTGTATAAATGCTATTGTATAAAAGATGATGAAGATTTCTCAAAAAATCATGAAGAATGGTTTCCAGAAAAATGTCCCTTTTAAACGGATGTTTTTGTATGTTTTTCATACTTAGTGCATTATTGTACTAAATCCATTCTTATTTAAATTTTTACACAATGTTTAGGTTATTGATTGCTTAAAGGATGTTTTTAATTGTTGAGGAGTTTGATATGTGATTAATAAGCTCAAGGAAAGGAATGCTTAAGTTCAAGGATTTCCTAACTTGTGTCTTTACTATAATGTCTTTTAATATTGTAGTAATGAATTATGTTATAAGGGTCGTGTCCCTAAATTACTCTAATGATGTTAAGTCTAAGATGACAAAAAGATACTAGAGTCTTTAACTATGTATTACCATATTTCAAATATAATTACACCAATGTTCCTGCATATGATCTGCTAAGAAACTTTTAAATTTTCTGCTAAATTTACCTATAAATTGTGATGAATTATAATTATGGGCTTGTATAAGACCTCGGAGAGGTCAAGTACGCCATTTTACTTCTAGGGGGTGACACCCGGTCGTGGCAACCATGATATCAGAGCATGAGGTTTATGAAAGTGGTTTTAGGTTCCAAAAGTCTCATATTGCCATGCCTAGTAGAGTCTCGATCATTGGTGGTGAGTCGTGACACATCTATTAGCGAGAGGATGTAGGAAAATAGAGTTTCCCTTCTTCATCATTCTCATGTCATGCCATAAAACATAACTCTATAAGGTCTCTCTCTTATATTTTCTTGTACAGTAATCTTTTAGATGTGATTGCTTGGATGAGATGGTATCTCTATGCTTGAGGGATAAAAGGTGAATTTTGATGATTATGTTTGTTTTATGGTTTGATAAGTATGTGTGAAGGTGAATTTTACATGCTTTGATGATGTTATATCAATTGTGGCTATGTATATGAAACATGAGAAATAATATGTTATGTTGATATGATGTCCTTTGTGGCAATATACCAGAGCTATGTGAAATGGCATGTTATTTTGAGAAATGTATGTCATGATATGGTCAAAGCGTGATAGAAGTTTATATGGTTAAAATGAGTTTCTTTTTGGAATTGTATGCTACTATATGGTTTCGCATGATGGTAGCCTAATGTTATAAATTGATCTTAAATGGTTAGCTACTACCTAAGAATGCATGCTGCCTTAATTATATGTTTAAATGGTTCAAATGTTGCCTACGTGTATATGTGTTGCCTTGTTTGGATTGGAGTCCTTTGTATAGACTTGATCTTAGAAGTAAGGGTAGTATGCTTGTCTTGGCAAGGTGATTATTTGGGTTTAGTTACCTTACTATAATGTTCATAGAAAAGAAAGAGAACTTATGGCTAAGTCTCATCTAGGTCTTTCCTCTAATGCTGTATGACCATTGGTGTCTATGGGATAGTTGAAACCTTATGCAGTTGGATAGTATGACCTAAATTGATGATTGGGGATAATTTGCATAGATGATAAGGTTTAAAATGCCTTTGGTGTTCCTATGTTGAGTTAATATAATTCCCTTTTATGTTGGTAATCACTTTTGATGATGATGAAGGTTGCTAAGCTAAGATCCACTTGAGGTTTTGGTTAAGTTTCTCTTAATTGGGTTTATCCTAAGAGGGGGATGAGGATGAGAGTAGTTAGGTTGTAGATACTTCTACCCCTATCCTTTTATTCTTACTTGAGCTTGAAACTAAAGAGTCCCTAGAAGCTTGTTCTGATAGGAGTCTTGCATTAAAGTATGAGTTGCCTGTTCTACTTATATTTAGTATGTCTTCGTTGACACTATGTATACATGTTTTGAAGATTCTAAAACACATGAAAAAAGGATTTCTCATCAAATAATGGTTTTCTCATATTGAATGTGCATCTTGATATGTTAATTTTGCATTTAGCTTCGTGAGATAAGTTAAGAAACATGGTTGTAGTCACTTTTGATGTATAAGGTTTAGACTTATATTGAGAATTTTGAGTCTCCTTGAACTAAAAATGATAATTCTCTTGAAAACTATGTGACTTGTATAGTTTGGAAAGCATGATTGTAGGCTCAATTCTTGAAGTGAAGGCAAGTTTAGCTATTGTCCTTCTGTATTCCTATAAATTGTAAGACTTTCCCTAAATGATGCATGTTTATTAGGCTAGTGTTAGTCTAGAGAATGAAATTATGTGAAATTTCTTCCTATTGTTGTGATGTGTGAGGTGTAAATTACCATTTTGACTACATTAGGAAGAAGATTATGAACATGCTTTGGTTAGAAATTGAGAAATTCTCATTTCTACAATAAATTGACCTTTGTGCATAGTTTGCCTATGAACTCATGAAACATGTAAATGTGTTGACGAGAAGGACATTCCTCAATGGACACAACTAAGCATGGTATGGTTGAGTATCACCTTAATTGAAAAATGTCTAATTAAGAAACACTATTGTTGATTTACTTAACTTAAGTCTAAGTGAATTGAAGTACGAGTGCTTTTTAGTGAGTGTTGTTGAATCTACCTAAGTGTGACTTAAAGATGGTTGCATAATGAGATCTGAATGAATTGAAATGTAAGAACCATGTTATGATTAGAAGAACTATGTTCCTCCTATGAACATGGCAAGAGCTTATGTGTTTGATGCATTGAAGAGTGAGTGAATATTTTACTTGCTTGTGTTGCATTGAGTACTAAATTGTTTGAGTTTTGTGTTACTTGTAAGTTTGGTACATTAAACTCTTTGTGATTAGGTTATGAATGTTGTGAGTTGTTGTATGATTCATTCAAGTCCTTGTTGTGATTCAAGTGTTTTAAGTGTCATTCAAGGACGAATGTTCCCAACTAGGGGATTTTGTTAGACCCCCAAAATGAGTTAGGGTGTATAGATATTCACATGTTCTTATAAGATTTTTCAATTTTTAATTATGTGTTTTAAAGTATACATGAGTGATTTGAATTCATTTGGAAATCAAACGTCACGGAACAACCAAGACATTCGACGACTAGTCACCAACAGGCCTTAGATGTTTTTATGTGCTTCTATGTGTGTCATTGTATTATGAAGTCCTTATATGAGTAAAAATGATTAATATAGATAGTATATTGAGTTTCATGAAGTTTAGAGGCCAAATATCAAACAACGGCAAAGTTGTTTGAAAGTTAGATCTTGAGACGTGCATGTGTGTGTCGTGATTGTGCCAAGCATGTTTCGACGTGTTGTGAGTCTATGTTTTGGGTGAAACTGATGTGGAAGGTCCTTAAGTTGTTAAGGTTCATATTAAATTTTGAAATTTCCGCGTACGAATCCCCAAGGGCCCTACAAAAGGACCTCAAGGAAGACCCAAAGGTTTGTCACGACATGACTGGTGTGTAGATGACAATCAAAAGAGGCTAAAAATCTCAGTAGCTCTCACCATAACGGTAACGTCGATGCGTTTGAGGCATGCCTACGCTCAAACATACTTCTTGAAAATAAGAAGTAACAGTGGTCGCGATCAATAAAGAAACCAAACAATGAGTGGTTGGGATCGTCCCCCGAGGGAGGCAAAATTACTTCATACTTAACTATTTATTCTATTAACTATTATTTAGTCAATTATTCTTACTAAGAAAACAAAAGACAATAAAGGGGGGCGGGTTTTATATTATAATTAATGAAAAATAATTAACTAATTAAAATAATAACAAACTAACAGCCTGTAAATCTTGCGTGCTTAATCAATTATCTAAAAGCTAACTAGGATGTAAGTAGTTCCCCACAGGTTCCTCACTTGATAATCCTTACTATAACCAATTCTTTCCTTAGTCATCTGCATGTAAAGTGATAAGTAATGTATCTCTAAAATCTAGGTCCAGCAGCTAGAAAATTTAACACTCCGCCACATTGGATCCGTTCACGGTGGTGCTTGCCTGTACCAACCCTTACCTTTACCTCATCATTAATACATTGTATATATGAATTTGACTAAGTTATCTACCTCCTCCAATCGACACTAGCCTATGTAGATAGTATAGACTAAATTATGTTGATAATTCTTTTCCTATTATCTACCTCCTTGGTCCAATCAAGTAGCATTAGGCGCACGAAGTTCTAAAGCTGGGCATCCGTTTAAAAGACTTTAAAATGAAAGACAATTATCGATACAAGAGCAGACACTATCTATAATTAGCATATTTTAGTAGATTTTATCCTCATGTATTCACCTGAGTTCCCAACCCGTGGTTATGAAGTTTAGGTACCATAGGATAATCACAACTCCCCCTATTCATATATTAATATAGAATTCATCGCCACTTACTTTAATGAGAATGAAGAAAATTCAGAAAATTCACTTGATTATCAACAAAAAACACCCAACAATCAATTCTTGTAAAAGTGCATTCTGAACAAATTAATGAAGATGAAAGTAATCCTTCACATACTTGAACATAGAAAAACTAAAAGATTATCAAATGGATAACTATCAAAAAGTCTAACATACAAATAGTCTACTATTGAAAAGCTCTAACCCCAAAAATGCAGCGTTTTTCAAAAACTATTTTTAATAAAAACAAAAATCTAATAAAAGAATATTCTATTACTGAAAAACTGTCAAAATGTGTCCGAGTCGACAGGCCTAATGATGGACATGTCGTAGGTTCACGATTGCTTGGCGCACAGTCATGGGGACCTGCCGGTCGTCGTCCCATACTTCACAAATTTTTACTTTTGCTTTTTCATTACCTAACGAGACAGGTATGAGGACCCGTTCCAGAGCAACGACGGTCCGTCGAGGGTATACGTTCCATCATATACTTAAACATTCTTGCGAATTTGGGCTACTGGAAATCACTCTCCTGATTATTGCCGCCAAACCAGCATGATGGACCGTCGTGGCTTATGACGCGTCCGTAGCTGGGAATATCAGTAATCCCCACTAAGTCCAGACTTGACACATATTCCTATCAGTAGCTTCCACTTAGATGCCACATACGATACTTCACACGGCTCGATAAAACAGTGCCATAAGCGCCGCTAGGTGGTCTCTTCTGCATTTCATCGACTTAAAAACCTCAGCGTTCAGATTTCGATAGATATTCCATGCAAATAAGGAAAACATTACATATATTCAATACAACAAAAGGGCTTTTGCGACAGACATTTTAAACTTAAGCTACAAAGAATTAAAAATACCATAAAACACTGGGTATATCAACACCCCCCTCCACTTAATTTGTTGATTTGATACTAAAGACAAAAATGACGCAAACTATGACTAAATACAAAATTTTTCTTAACAATAATATCCATATGTAGCGTGTCAGATTCATATATGGTTTATCAATTCCGATCAAATCATCATGTTTTTTAATATTCTCACTATAGCTTGAATTATGTGGAACAAAACCACATGACACAGACTCATCAGCACTGACACCTAGCATTTTAATTTCTCACCGAGGTGATAATATTTCGTATCGCCAACCTACAGTGTCTCACTTCAAAACAACATCCTCATTTTTCACCCAATGAATTTCAGTTTGATTATAAGCAGATTACATTTCAACACTCACCTCTTCAGAACAAAACCACAATTTATTCATACATATTGACCATAAGGCTTGCCGTATTTTCACTACTTAGTTTCGGCCCCATACAACTCTTAGGATCACGATAGCGAATCTTCTTAGCTTGTATTACATAATGGCCATAGGCGTCAGGGATCATGGATAGAATTAGGTATTATTTTAGTGGAATTTTTCTCCCTTGAATACCCGGCTAATTGTCACCCCACTTTTTATCGTTTTATTTCACCCAGTTTTCTATATTATTTCAAAATGCTATTTCCCTCTTTCGTCTTTTGGTGGTAAATGACTTTTTAGTTTATAATCTGTATTTATTATTTTTTTTATTTCACTTTTATTTCAACAGCGCTTATTGAGAGTAACTTTTTAATAATTTGTTCAATTTCTCCTCTTGTTCTTTCACAACCCAACTTTCCCAGAGAAATTCTCAGAATAGCCACCCTCAACTCATGGCTTTTTCAATGAGTAAAAAGTACACAATACCAAAAGTGGGTCTAGGCCTAGAAAAAGGTTCTTTACTGCATTAGCAACCCTCCACTATCTCTTGGCATAAGCCTGAGGTGCAAATATTCAAGAGGGGACAGGGCAAACACATATCCCCTAGAAAAGGTCAGTAGGGAAGTGTGAAAAAATAAAGGTCTAATTTAAAGCTCAAATAATTTGGATCAAAGAGGGATTAATTTCATTCATCTTTTTTATTCTACTTATTTAGGCTAAAAATGTCTATATGAACAAGGGCCTATGATTCTTCCTAATGTCTATTACAACTTACTTTTAGCAGGACTAACCAGGAAAGTGCTAGTCGAGTAACCCCAATAGTGGGACTATTCAAATTTTCCTCACACTATTTGCACATCTCATGTACTTTACAAGTATAACACCTAGTGGAGTCTTAGACTTAGGTTTATATAGCGGTGTATCCTATGTCATGCTTAGAGGACACCATTATTATTACTAGCCTAGCATGCACATTTTCCATTACATCAGGATATCATTTTCTTTTATCCATATGATTCAGAATATTTACTATGTACATAATGATAGACATGTCGGTTTTTCAACAATAAAAATAATTAGTCTCTTGGCGAAAAAGAACACAGGCAAGAAAACCCCAAAAAAGGACCGTGAATTGTGCTACTCAAACATCACCCTAGCACTCACTTTCCATTTACCCCCCCCCCCCACCAACAAAAAGATATGCAATTGTCCCCAATGCATAAAAAAAGTGAAATACGAGAGTGGTAGGTGAAGCAAACCTGGGGTGCAAAGCGTCGGCGATCAGCAAACTGGTGGGTCCAGTTCCTTGGAACCCACTACATATGTAGTTTGGAAACCCTCAGTAGTGTCCTCATCAGCAACAACACTATCAGTAGTGCCTCCTGCTCTCTCAAAATTTCTGTAGCTAGATGCCCCAGCAGCGTACTCTACAGCCCTGATCTGACGCGCCTCCTTATCAGCAATCGAGGCTCTCTTCGCAGCTTCCATCCCATGGCGCTCTTTCTAACTTGTCTTAGCCTCATCCTCCTCTGGATCCCTGCACCTCTTGGCATGTTCACTAGGGGGAGGTGGTGGAATCTCATAAGTGGCGAATAAAGACGCCAACACTGTGTCCTCAGCAGGCTCTGTAGAAGAGGCCTCAAACTCATGCACACTAGCCTGTAGGATCATATCAATATTAGCTCGTAGACTCTCAACCACAGCCTGAAGGGTCGACACATCCACCTGAGGGTCTGGCCGGACTATCACCCGCAACTCAAAAGCATCTAAGCGCTGATTTACCTCAGCAATCTTCCACTCTGTGTGCTGGGCCATCTTATGATCCAAGCGCTCCTCCGCCTCAGCATTGACCTTTTCATCCAAGGATAGATGTGATGAAGAAGTGTGGCCATCTGAGCTTCTAGTTTCTAGAACTTAGAAAGAGGGACCAGAGCGGGGAATGGAGCTGAGCGAAAGGACCTAGGGGAAGTTCTACTACCCGGAATAGACTCGACTGGGTTAGTGTCAATGGTCGCTGAAGTATCGTGTGTAGCCGTTTGATCATATGATACCGTATCAGCATGATTTTCACCAAGTGGAGGCAACTTTAGACGGGGACCTATGCGTGGAGACAACTCCTTGGCCTCATCCCTGATGCTGCAGATATCAACAATGCCCCGTGGAGTCTTGAGCTAATCAATGTGCCAGATCGGAACACCTACATACTTGCATAAGGAAAATATCATGCACGAAAAAGGGTAAGTAGTGGTAACCTTAAAATCCCTCTCGTGCATGACCGCCTGTACAAGCCAAGCGCAATCAACCTTAAACTCGGCTATCATCGCCGCCATCACAACTACGCAATCCCATGTAACTATATTATCAACAGTCGTGGGGCCAATGCAGTGGCGGACAATCAACCATAAAAACTTAGCCTTGAAGATTAAGTTAGCCTTCCTGATGACTCCCTTCGGCTCTATGACCCAGTCGGCACCCTCTCCATCAATAGATAAGTGCAGGTCCATCCAGCTCTTTGTGGTCTTTATCAGCGAGGAATCACGCATGAATTGGCCATCTTTAATAATTTGCCACCGGTAGTCAAACTCGGCAGTGAGAGGGGTCCTGTTGGCATCAACATCCTCGCCGTACAGATACCGGAGGATGGCTGGTAGGGAGATGTTGGTCTGTATGCGGCATAATCTAACGTGCTCAAGTGGGGCCTTTTTGGTGGATGCAGCCCGCCTATTGATCTCTGATCAGAGAGAAGCCACATTAGAGGTGTAAAACTCTCGGACCAACTCCTCATTGTAACGGCCCAAAGAATGAGTTGTCCACTCTAGCCGGCGTCTAGTGAAGAGATTGTGGATATCTGGCATGGTGGGGAGACTCCACATAAGGACCCGCCTCTCCAGTGTAAGGGTCCATGTCATGACACCTTTATCATTTAGAAACTTGGCATCTGAATACACTTGGTATTGCCCGTTGAAACACCACCGGTTAGGATGGACGACAACTGGGGTGAGAGCGCCACTCGGTGAGCCTAGAGTATATTAAGGACTGTTATCCTCATCAGACGAGGAATACTGTGAAACTGTGGAGGGCGTAGGGACTTTTGTGGAACAGGAGGCTTCCTCCGACCACGAAACTCCAAAGGAACCAAACGCTCATTCTTCATGTGTAGCTGACCCAAAAGGTTTGTCGGTCAGTGTGCGCTCCTCATTAGACTAAGAGGCATTGACTACGCCGGACGCCACCTTTTTGGGCCGCCTACGCTAGGTTTGCACGTGCAGGCTTTGCTGGGAAGTGCAGTGCTTGGTGGAAGTTTCTTGGGATCATTCTCATCATCAGAGCCTATAACCAGTCAGGCAGATGGGGCGACACACTTTAAATGCCAACGTGCGTAAACTCGATCTTGTTTTTGGTGCCATTATAGATAGTACCTATAAAGAATCATTATTAGTACTAGAAGGAGCAAACAAGACAAGCAAAAATGACAAAAAATAAACATAAGAGAAAAGTTGTAATAACATCTCTGTAGTAACATTGAAACACGACGGATAAGGTGACGACTCATCGTGAGTATGACAGACCGTCATGGGGTACGTCATAGCTTACATCAACTATGTTTATATGGAGACCCCTGAAGGAAAGTCTCTGATAGTTATGACAGATAAGCAGGACGGAGCGTTGCGATAATGACGGTCCGTCATTGATGTCCGTTGTGGGGCACTTAGAAAAAATATGGAGACCCTTAGGAGATGGGTCTTTGACCATCATGACGGTTGTGAAGGATGGACCGTCAAGGGTATGACGATAGATCGTAGATGTCCGTCAGAGGACACTTGGAAAAAAATGGAGACGCATAGGACCAGGGTCTCTGACAACCATAACGGTTGTGTAGGAAGGACCGTCGTGTTAATGACGGTCCGTCTTAGATGTCCATCAGAGGACACTTTGACAAAGATGGAGACCCTTAGGAATAGGGTCTTTGACAACAAAAACGATTGTGCAGGACGGACTGTTGCGGATATGATGGTCTGTCGTGGATGTTTGTCAGTAACACTTGGAAAAAAATGGAGACCCTTAGTACAAGGGTCTCTGACAACCATGACGATTGTGCAGGAACGTCGTGTTAATGACTTTCCATCTTAGATGTTTGTCAGAGCAAACATAGAAAAAGTTGGAGACCCTTAGAACAAAAGTCTCTGACAACCATGATGGTTATGCAGGACAGACCATCGTGGGAACGATGGTCTGTCACATGTGTCTGTTGGTGGACACATAGAGAAAACGAATAGTGGGGTGTAGGAACATACCCTATGACGGTCCATCGTGGGTACGACGGTCCATTATCAAGGTCTCGTTCTGTCATTCAGTGAAAGAAATGAGGATGCCACAATCAGCCCTTATGACTCAAACGGAATACTTAGTGTTAACCTACATGTTTCTAACCCAAATACCTAGCAAACTAGCAATGCTAAAGCACCAATTTCTCGAGTTTTAACAAGGAAATTTGAGGGTTCTCAACCTATGTCAAACAAAATTGGATCAAAGAATAAAGACCCAAAAAAAATAAGTAGGCTAATAGTAATTGAAAACAAAAATGCAATGTAAATGCGTAGAGATCAGAGACACAAACTTGAGAAGAGGAGAAAAAACAAGCAAGTGAGACACTTGGTTATCAAGAGCAAAACCACAAAAGCATTCTCCAACCTGTAGAAAGAAGATTTCTAGAATTGGGGATTTGGGGAAGTGATCAGTTGAAAGAGAGGAGGAAGTTGGAAGTTTGAAAGGGAAGGAATGGGAGAAAGAGGGAATGAAATCGTTCAAATGAAGGGGTGGGGGGTTTTAAAGGTTGAAAATTTTAAAATTTCCCCAGCCGGATCGGGTCGGGTTGCTGGTTAATGACGCAACGAGTCCCCGACGACGGTCCGTCGCATATGCTACGGGTCCGTCATGGGTTCCTTTATGGGTTCCCTAATTTTGAAAATAACTGAAGAACGTACCTGGAACGACAGATTCATGCGACGGTTCGTCGATGTGTCCTTCTGTGAATGTTGCTAAGTGATTTTTTGTAGAATTTCTTGGTGATGTTCCTACAAATTTAAAACCCATTAGTAGAAAATGTTATCATTACTAGAAACAAAACTATATGTATTGGGTTTCCTCCCAACAAGCGCCTGATTTAACGTCGCGAGACCACTGAAGACACTTGATTACTCAAACTTTATCAAGATGGTATGCCTCCATAACATCATTCGCCGATTCAGCATGACCAAAATAGATTTTTATTCGCTGTCCATTCACCTTAAACCGCACACCCTCCTTGGTTTCCAAATCAAATGCTCCATGAGGGAATAGTTGGGTAACCATGTAAGGGCCAGTCCATTTGGACTTGAGCTTGCCCGGAAACAAGTACAACCTAGAATTGAATTAAAACACCAAATCCCCAACCATAAAATCTCGTTTTTCAATTTTTAGGTCATCGTTCTTCTTCATATTTTCTTTGTAGAGGGCTGAGTTTTCATAAGCTTTCAGGCGAAATTCATCGAGTTCATTCAACCTAGTTAACCGTTGTTCTGCAGCTTCGTTCCAATCCATTTTCAACTTCTTCATAGCCCACATGGCTTTATGCTCTAATTCAACCGGAAGAGGAAAATCTTTCCCATATACAAGTTGGTATGGGGACATACCTATGGGAGTCTTATACACTGTCCGATAGGCTCAAAGAGCATCATCAAGCTTCCTTGACCAATCCGTTCTACTAGCGTTCACTTTTTTTGACAATATCTGTTTGATCTCCCTATTTGACACTTCAATTTGCTCACTAGTTTGAGGATCGAAAGGAGTATCCACATTATGGCGAACCCCATATTTCTCCAATAATCCCTTGAACAATTTAATGCAAAAGTGGGATCCCCCATCACTAATAATTGCCCTAGGGGTAACAAATTGAGAGAATATATTCTTTTTCAAGAACGAAGTGACACTCTTCCCTTCATTGTTTGCGAGGGCGATAGCTTCCACCCATTTAGATACATAATCAACCTCTACTAAAATGTACTTCATTCCATGAGAACACACAAAAGAACCCATAAAGTCAATACCCCAAACATCAAGTAAATCAATCACAAGAATGGGGTTTAGAGGGAGCTCTTGCTTTCTTAAAATGCCGCCATCTCTTTGTCATCTATGACATACTTTAGCAAACTCATGAGCATGTTGATGAAGAGTTGTTCAATAGTAACCACATTGTAATATCTTATGAGCTGTTCCGATACCACTATGATGTCCACCAACGGGTGAGGAATGACATGCCTCTAAAACACTCAACATCTCACATTCTAGCACACAACGCCAAATGAGACTATTGTTATAGATCCTATATAAGTATGGTTCATCACAAAAGAAATACTTCACATCGTACATGAACTTTTTTTTGATGAAAGGACAAGTTCGGTGGAATAATATCGCTAGCCAGATCGTTCGCGAAATCTGCGAACAATGGAATCAAGTCTTGTGAGGAAGTCAATACATGCTCATTGGGGAAAGTATCATTAATATCAGTCTTATCCCCTAACTCTCTCATATCTTTGTTTCTAGACAGGAAAAGTGATCGGCAACTTGATTCTCGGTCCCTTTTCTATCCCTCACCTCAAAGTCAAATTCTTGTAGTAGTAATACTCAACGAATCAACCTCGGTTTTGCACACTGTAGAATGGTCAGTATGCACTATAACTCTAGTACCTAGCAAATAGGAGAAAAAATTTTCAAAAGCAAAGACTACTGCATGGAGTTCTTACTCAATAACTATTTTGTTCGTCTGGGCTTTATTAAGGGTTTACTAGTATAGTAAATGGGGTGAAGGATTTTGTTCCTTCTTTTTCCCAATACCACACCAAGAGCAACCCCACTATCATCGCACATCAACTCAAATTGAATGTTCCAATCCGAAGAAATAATGATAGGTGCAGACACCAATTTTTCTTTTAACTCGTTGAATGCTTTAAGGCAGGATTCATCAAAATAAAATTTACTATCTTTCTCCAGCAATTTGCACAATGAATGTGCATTTTTTGAAAACTCTTTGATGAAACTCCAGTAAAAACCTGCATGCCCAAGAAAGATTCATACAACTTTTACAGAGGTAGGTGGGGGAAGTCTCTATATTACCTCGAATTTATCTTGATCAATCGCTATTCCCTTTTCTGAAATGCGATGACCCAAAACAATACCTTATATCACCATGAAATTGCATTTTTGCCAATGTAGTACTAAATTGCAGTCTTCACATATCTTAAGTACCTCAGATAAATTATTCAACACCGTTCAAATGATTCACCAACCACGGAAAAATCATCCACAAAAATTTCAATAGTATCTTCCACCATGTCGGAGAATATTGACATCATACATCTCTGAAATGTGGCGGGTTCATTGCACAACCCAAACGACATTCTCTTGAATGCAAAGGTCCCATATGGACAAGTAAAGGTGGTTTTCTCTTGATCTTCTAGTGCAATAGAAATCTTATTATACCCCGAATATCCATTAAGAAAATAGTACCACCCTTATTCCGCAAGTCTATCCAACATCTGATCAATGAACGTCATAAGAAAATGGTCTTTTTCGGTCCATGTATTTAATTTACGGTAATCCATACACACCCTCGATCCTGTATCTGGTCTCATTGGAACAAGTTCATTTTTCTCATTGGGGACCACAGTCATTCCCCCTTTCTTAGGTACACACAGAACAGGGCATACCCAACTGATAGGCGATCGGATAGATTACGCCAGCATCCAACCATTTAATAATTTCCTTCTTCAAGACCTCTTGCATAGGTGGATTTAAGAATCTTTGGTGCTAAATACTTGTCTTATGATCGGGCATGAGTTGGATTTAATGAGAACAAATACTAGGAGCGATCCCAATAATGTTCGCAATAGTCCACCCAATATAGATCTTTTGAAACTTTTTAGCACTTTCACAAAACTCTCAACTTGTTGTTCATTCAGGTCTGATGCAATGATTACCGGCAAACTGTCACCATTTCCTAAGAATTCATACCTAAAATAAGGTGGGAGAGCTTTTAATTCTAACTTTGGAGCCTCCTCTATAAATTGTTTCGCGGGTAGAGACTCGCGATTCTTCATGTGTAACTCATATTTCTTAGGTTTAAACCGAACATCACCACGATAAAGAGCCGAGACTAATGACCTATACTCTTCAATGCAATCGTCATGAAAATTCATGATTACTGCCGCTAATGCTTCGACACCTAACCGTTCTTCTATTTGTGTCTCGGATGCCTTACAAACTTTGGAGGATAAAGTAGATACCGATTGGATCTCACCACTCTGTCTCATGGACCTACAAATGTTGAAGGTCGCTTCTTCATTGTTCAACGAAAACGTCATCAGCCCCTTTTCCATATCAACTAAGGCTCTACCCGCAGTAAGGAATTGCCTCCCAAGAATAATAGGCACTTCAAAATCGACTTCACTCCACTTTTACTAGCACGTCGTGGAGTATCCTTATAGGCCTTTTAACTATTCGATCGGCCATCAATAGTCACATCGCAGTGGGCTTTGGATCACCTAAACTTAATTTTTTGTAGATCGAGAAGGGCATGAGATTTACGCTTGCCCCCAGATCACATAATGCTTTCACAAAATGTAATAACCCGATAGTACAAGGAATAGTGAATGCACCCAAATCGTCTTTCTTTTGTACCAGAGATCTTGTACAAATAGAATTACAATGCTTTATTCTATCATCATCCTCAAAGGTGACCAATCTTTTTTTTGTAACCAGATCTTTCATAAACTTGGCATAACCGGGCATTTGTTCTAAATCTTCTACAAAAGGGACATTGATATAAAGCTGCTTCAACATTGTTATAAAATGTCGATATTTACCGTCCTCGGTCTTTTTCACTAATCTTTGAGAAAATGGGGGTGGTGGTCTAGGCATGGGAGTTACCTTTTTAGGCACTTCAGCAACTTTTTCAGTGTTATCTTCTACTTCACTACTAACCTCTACCACTCTATCATTATCTTTTATCACCTTTTCCTCAATAGACTGCATAGGTGGGTTAATGGTTTGCTTACCACCGCGAGTAGTGACTCCCATACAGTGTCCATCATTCTTTAGATTTTGGTCAGTTTTGCTAGGAAGAGTGCCCGGTTGCCGTGTGTTCACATTCACAGATAATTGGTCCATTTGCAACTCAAGCTGCTTAATCGATATTGCATGTATATCGACTTTCTGACCAATACCCACTAAATCACTGCTTAACTCTTTAGTTTGATCATCACAAACATCGAACCTTCTTATCATTTTGTTCAACATATCCTCAACTCGCGCCATACTACCTCCATCATCCCTAGGAGTAACTTCATGATTTTGAGGAGGAACATAGGGCCCATTCCTATCATTTTTGTTGCCATAGTTACCCCTGTTGAAGTTGTTGTCGCGGTTGTAATTTCCATCTCGGCCATATTGACCCTCGCACCTATAGTTACCATAGATCCGACCTTGGTTTCCTTGCCTTTGCACCAATTCTCATGATTTGAGCCTTGGGCACTCGGTCGGAAACCCCCGTCTGCTCATTTACCGCATAGGTATCCTCCTCATAATAACATTCATCATTTGGTGGTTGTGGTTTATACAAGTAGTTAATTGCATTTATCTTTTCTTCACTCTAGTGACATGTTTTAATACCAACCCAAGCTCAGTAGTTAACCTACTGACCATCACAGGCTCGACAGACCGTCATAAGCTCCGTAGGTGGTCTCTTCTGCATTTCATCGCTCAAACTTTTCTGCATTCATCTTTGGACAAATTTTCTTCAAAAAAGGATAAACTTACATAAAAATCAATACAAAAAGGCTTTTGGACACACAATATACTTAAGTAAAAAGGATTAAAAATATCGTGAAACCATAGTATATCAAGGCTCCGTCCAAGAATTATCCTTGTGAAGGCTATAGTCAATGGACAAGCTTCTTTCCCAAACGACTTCCTAAATTACGGTCCGTCGATGGACAAACTGGGCTTCGTTTGAGACAGTTAATGTAGGTTGTGTAAAACTTCCATGAACACTGTCTTATTGTGGGGTGAATGGGAAATTATCCCCACATTCTAACCTGACCCTAGGTAGTTTATTTGGCTATCTTTTTTTTTATGTATTTAGGTGATTAAAAACGTGAATAGCCCATTCCCAATTCATTCTTCAAATTGAAACCCTTCCCTCTAAAAAAGAAACCTCTCTAGAATTCTCCTTTGGAGGTGAAGCCCAAGAATAGCTTGGAGATTGGATTCCCATGGGTTCTTTATCAATTTTCAGTTGTTTTATTCTACAATGAGGTATTTAGATACTTTCTTATATTGTATTCTTGATAAAAAAAAGGGTTTTGATCAATGATGATCAAAGGATGAGAAATTGTTATGATTTCCTATCTTCTTTTCTATCTTATAGTATTGTTAGTTAATGAAACCTTGTATGGCATTGTGTGGTATGATCCACTTTTGGTGGTTGTGTTTACATTATTGACAATATACATCTGATTTGGTCATGTCCTTGAAGGTCATTATACTATGAATGTGGGTTAGTGATGATCACCCTATGTGAAGCTCATGGCTAGTCATCTATTCTAGTTATGATCTAGGTTTCATTACTAATGTTACAAGCATGTGCATAACTATGTTAGGGATAGGTTTAGGTCCATTGATGATTTATGATGGTTAATAATCCCTTACCTATTACCTCTATATGAATGTGTGAATAGCTAAGGTGAGGAGTCTTGAAAGTAATGTGATGTTATCTTCTCTCATATGCTA
Organism: Solanum habrochaites; assembly: GCA_027704765.1. Taxonomy (NCBI): domain Eukaryota; kingdom Viridiplantae; phylum Streptophyta; class Magnoliopsida; order Solanales; family Solanaceae; genus Solanum; species Solanum habrochaites. Next base: position 39,702 of record JAKWJA010001318.1, on the reverse strand, counting down.
TTATGTGTTGTATGGTCTATATATGAAGGTGTATTTTAGTTCTAAGAGGGTGGCTGCCTCAATATGTTGTTGACATTCATTATGTGATCATGTTGACCAATGTACACACACTCACACATTATGCTTGCTTACAATGTAGTATAGGTTCATGGTGTCTAATGAAATAGTATTCTCATATGCATTAATGTCTACTACTATGCATGTAAAACATTTGTATCTATGAAGTATGTGATCTATTATTAACTAGGATGACTTGATAGGTGTACTACTCTGTTAAAGGGTATGTGACCTTGTCTATTCTTGGCACATGTGTACCTTGATAGGATACTTCCTATATTGGTCTTCTAAGTTCATGAATAGTAATGGGAGAACTATTATGAGTTAACTTTAATATGCAATGAATATAAGTTATGGTAATATGAAGTTTAATATGCATAGTGTTCTAAAGTGTTTATATGAAAGTATTTCTCAAGGAGTTGGTACTTTGGTAATAGTAAAAGATGTATGTTGTGTTTATGTTTGTCTATTTTTGTCATATCTTGTTCAGCATGAGTTCGCTTATTTAGTCTAAGACAGAAGCTTGCCCTCGAGAAAGGTTTCGGGATATAAAATGATGAGTCAACCGTAACTTCATGATATTCATTTATTATATAGGGTAATATCGTAATAATTTACTAAATTACATAGAGATACACTAGATTCCCATCCATTATTTATCAATCAAAGCAAACTAGGTTTTAGATTTGAGAAAGAAGGGAGATTTGTTGGTCTTGTGGGGGTTGTTCAAAAACCACCAGCATTACATGAATTCATTCATAATGTTTAATATATAATCATAAATAATCAATTTAGATCAATGAAAAAAAATTTATAACGAGATCCACAAAATTAAGTGAAAACCTAGAATTTGGTGAGCTTTCATATCCAATTTTGAGATAGCCTCTTAGAGAAAAGATCCCAAGAGTGAAGAAATTCATGTAAGACCACGTACCCTAAACAGACAAAAAATTCAGATTTTTAAAAGTTGCAGGTGCTACCGAAAAAGCCAACTATGGATCGTCAGTCGACTTATGGTCTGTCACTCAACTATGTTTATTGCACCAATCAATAAGAATCAATTGCGACCGAAGATGGACCGATACGGACTGTCAGTCAACTTACAACCCATCAGTTGACTTTGTCAATGGGTCAGCTGACTTTCATTCCTTATTCATGAATGACGGTCAACCAGTATGGCCCATTACTCGAATTCATCAATGAATCAAATATCTTTTGAGTTATGGGTCTTTTTGTATTTTCCTTGTTCGCATGGCCCCTAAGATACATCGTTTAGACCCTAAATCATGTAGTTTTAGTCACTTTAAGCCTAGAAACATAACTAGAACTTACCTAAGTCAAATCATTAATCAAAACATAGAAAATTAGAAGCATGTAGGAGAAGAAGGTAAAGAATCCTAGTTAAAGAACCCAAGAAGTTTCCATCAAATCCAGCCCTCAAATAAAAAGATTCCTTCGTGGAATTCATCACCAGGTATGTGGGATTTCACTTGTAGGTTCAATTTTCCCATTGGGTCCTTAGTATTTAGTTAATTTCTTGATTCTTTTATTATGAATAGACCTAGGGTTTCTATAATTAGAGCTAATCATCATGAATTAGTTATTTATATATTCCAAATCAGATTATCGTGTTACTAGTAAGTTTATTGCATGAATTTCAGAAACCTTTATGTATTTCTTTAGTTGTTGAGTTACACATTGTTGGTCAGATATATCAATCATTCAGTTATACATGCCTTAGTTATTATTGCATCATTATCACATTGATTGTCGCATTCTCAGTTTATATGTTCAATTTTGAGCTATCAAATATTAAAGTAACTAATTCATAATATGTTAATTATTTTTTGGGATGGTATAATATTGAGTTTTACTGGCAGTGTATATTCGGTCCTTCGTGGGAGTGTATCCTCGGACCTCGAACCTTTGCTGATTGGTTTTATTAATCATTTGTGTAGCTTCCCATAGTTCACTAATACTTATTGCATTCACCATATTTAGAGTTCAGCCAATATTCAGTCTCACCATGTTATAAATTTGGTCACTGCATCCATTTAGCTCAACATTCAATATATCATGTTTAGAAAGTTACATTTGCTTTTGTGATTGTTTAGTTATGTATTATTTCAGATTTACTCTATCCTACTTGCTCAGTACATTTCATGTACTGATGCATACATGCGCTACATTATCTCGTGATGTAGGTTCAGACTCTCAGCATCCAGATCACAATTAGATCGATTCACGATCTCCAATTTCGCAAAATCAGTGGTGAGTCCTCATTCTCCAAGGACAATAGTTATGAGTTTCTTTTCAATATTTTATTTTTTTAGTTTCAGTTTTGATAGACTTAGTTGGGGCCTTTCCAAGCATTTCTATTCAGTTAGAGGCTATTTTTAGAAATAGTTAGTTCAAAATTAGTATTGAGTTAATATCTTCTTTGTATTAAAATCATCAATTTTCATATATCTTAGTATATGTATATTCCCCAAATTTTCATTATAATTATGATTTAGCTTCTGCATATCCTTATAATGATCATAATCATGCCAACAGGTTAAGCATGGAATCAGATGTGGTCTGGGGTCTGGTGTCTGCGTCTTAGGGGTAGCTCGGGGTGTGAAAACATGGTATCACATACCGAGGTTTATGTGACCTAGGATGTTTGAAAAACCTCACTTAGTAGAGTTTCTTTCGTGGGTGTGGAGTTCACAAAATTTAATGAGAAGGTGTCTACAAAGTGTTTTAAGAAAACTCTTCATTTTCTTGTTACTCTTATCATACATAAGGTATGATCTAATTCCATTCTAACCGACGTTCTTCATTTCAGTGATTATGTCTCCTCATAGATCTGACGCTAGGAATGCGAATGGTAGGACCTCTAACGTAGCTCCTCCATTCCAAAATCAGGAAGTCATGTTTAATTCAAGAATGGCATTACAATGTTTACTTAGAGTGTCTCCAACTAGAACAATCAGCAGGTTGAAGATCCTCTGAATTCCAATGTTGGATCAACTGCAGACAGGGTTCGTGACTTTGTTAGGAAGAATCCTCCTGAGTTCTTACGATCACATACTGCCGAGGATGCTCAGAAATTCTTGGTTGAGATCAAAAATATCTTTGAGGTGATGCAGGTCACTCGGAATGATCTGGTTGATATAGCATATTACCAACTTAAGAATGTGTCTCATATTTGGTACACTCAGTGGAAGGAGAACTGAGGTTTAGATAAAGCCCCTAATACTTGGGAATGTCTTAGCGAAACCTTTCTGGACAGTTTTTCCTCATAGAGTTGAGAGAAGTTAGGGCCCAAAAATTCATAAACTTAAGGTAGGGTAACATGGTAGTCCAATAGTATAGGCCACAGTTTACCTAACTCTCTTGGTATTCTCCTTGTATAGTTTCTTGTTACAGATCTCAAATGAATAAGTTCTTGTATGGAGTGTGAGATTTGGTGAAAAAATAATGCAGAAAAGTTATGTTACTTGGAGATATGAATGTTTCCTCATTAAAAGGGCTTATACGCTGCTAAAGCGTTTGGGTTGATAGCTAGGGAACAGGCCAAGGAGAATAATTAGGATAGGACTGGAACTCTGACGATTCTCAGTAAAAATTGGGTAGTGGAATCGCTCGCAGACTCGGCAAAAGTTTTCAGCCCCAGCTCCTTTTTTCATTTGGTGTTCCATCCTCAAAGAACAAGTATGACAAAAGGTTAGGTTACACGGCTTTAAGTAATATGGAAATGTTACAGAAACCAAACTTAAACCACTCTCCCTAAGTGTTGTAAGAACAATCCGAGCGAGTTCCTCGAAGTAAAGGAATGATATTTTGGATGTGGTAAGTCTTGTCAAAGGTCGATGAATTATCCTTCTAAAGAGGGTCAAAGATATAGTAAAAGTAGAGTTTAGTCTACAACGTCAGTGGCCCCAGCAGGTCTCTTGACTTAGCAGGGTAACTCATCTGGTATAGATGATGATCAACGCCATAATATGTTATATGTTCTTCACGCTCGTCAGGATTAGGAAGGTTCTCTTGATGTAGTCACTGATATGTTACAAGTCTTTGACCTTTCTATTTATGCATTGTTATATCTAGGGGATACTCTCTCCTTTTAAACTCTTTATCTAGTAGTCCAATTCAGTTATAGACTAGAAACTCTCTCATAGCCCTTCTTAGTATCTACTCTAGTCAGTGACCCAATTATAGCTAGACGAGTATACAGAAATTGCCATGTTATAGTATCTCTGAAAGTCACCTCAGCAGATCTTTTCTTACATTCTTGTTATGCCTAAGTTGGTTGTCGAACAAGGATTGTTCATTTTAAATTTCCGAAGGAACCAATCATAGAATAAAAAAATAGTATCTTAGCGCCTATGGGTCGATTCATTTCTTACCTTAAGGAAATAAGATGATCTCTAAGGTTTATCTCAATAATCTAGTTCGGGTTAAGGATTCTAGCTTCGAAACCCCAACTCTTGAGTCAATTCGTGTAGTCAATGAATTTACAGAATTGTTTCCAAAAGATCTTCTAGGTTTTCTTCTCAAAAGGGAAATTAACTTTGGAATAGATCTCCTTCCAGATACACAACCTATTTCTATTCGTACTTATAGAATTAATCTAACCGAGTTTAAAGAATTGAAAAAAACATTGAAAGACATTCTAGATAAGGGCTTCATTAGACCTAATATTTCTTCATTGGGTGCACCATTGTTGTTCGTAAAAAAGAAAGACGGTTCTATAAGAATGTGCATTGATTATAGATAGTTGAGTAGGGTCACAATAAACAATAAATCCCACCCCCCAGGATTGACGACTTGTTTTACTAATTTCAGGGTGCTAGCTATTTTTCAAAGATAGACAACAAATTAGGTTATCATCAGCTAAGAGTCGGAGATAGTGAAATTCTGACAACAGTCTTTAGAACTCGGTATGGTCATTATGAATTTGTTTTTATGTTGTTTGGACTAACCAATTATCATGGCACTTTCATGGGTATGATGAACAAAGGGTTCAAGAAGTACTTGCATTTTTGGTCATATCCTCATTAACTCTAGAAATGAGGAAGAATATATGAGTCATTTGAGAATTTTTGTGCAAACTCTCAAAGATCGTCAATTATTCACTAAGTTGAACAAATGTGAGTTCTGGTTGCAATCATTTTTATATCCTTTTTCACATTGTATCTATCGAAGGGATCCTAAAGGAATCCCAGAAGATAGAAGTAGTGAAACAATGACCCACACCTACCTCTTTTATAGATTAGAAGTTTTTTGGGTCTAGCGTGTTATTACAGAGGTTTGTATATGGATTTTAATCCATGGCCTCACCATTAACTAGGTTGACTTCAAAGATGGTCAAGCTTCGATGGTCAAATAATTGGCTTAAAATCTTTGTAGAATCGAAAAACTCGACTGATTATAGCTCCTTTCTTGACTCTACCAGAGGGTTCAATTGTCTACATGATCTATAGAGATACATCTAGATTTCGCCCAGGTTTTGTGTTGATGCAGCGATATATGGTTATAGCTTATGCTTGTAAAAAACTTAAAATGCATGAGAAGAACTATCAAACTCACGACCTCAAGCTAGCAACACTGGTGTTTGAACTCAAGATCTGGAGACACTAATTGTATGGGGTTCACATAGATGTGTTCACTGACCATAAGAGCCTACGATTTGTGATCACCCAGAAAGATTTGAATATTCGATAGAGTAGAAGGATTGAGTTCCTTAAGGATTATAATATGAGTATTCATTACAATCTTGGTAGGGAAAATGTAGTAGAATATGTTGTTAGTTGATTATTTATAGCTAGTGTCGCCCATGTTGAGGAAAAAATAAAATAACTAGTTAAGGATTTTTATAGGCTTGCTCATTTGGGAGTTCACCTTATGAGCATATCAGACAGTGGTGTAACATTTTAGAGGGGGTAGATCTTCTTTGGTACTGGAGGTTAAGTAAAAGATAGAAAGTGATCCAATCTAGCTTGAAGTTAAGGGTGCATTCCACAATCATAGTGTGGAGGTTTTCTCCCAAGGGGGATATGGTGTACTATTATCAGGGTAGATTTTATGTTCCATATATGGGTGAACAGAGACACACATCTTGTAAAATCATATAAATCTGAATATTATATTCATCCAGGATTCACTAAGATGTATTGCGATCTATAGGAAATTTATTTATGGAATGGTATAAAAAGAGATATAGCACGAGGTATGACACAAGAGATTGACATTCCTACTTGGAAATGGGAAGTGACCAACTTTGACTTCGTCACATTTTTACCTCGTACTCGCAAAGATAATGATTCTGTTTAGGTGATTGTTGATAGAGTTATTAATCCTTGTCGCTTTTTGGCGGCCATAACTACAAATTCGACGGAGAATTACACAAAGATTTACAGTATGACATAGTGTGGTTGCATAGGATTTCATTGTCTATCATCTCAGGTAGAGGTCTTTAGTTTACCTCTCATTTTAGGAAGTCATTTAACAAAGGTCTTGGTACATAGGTTAATCTTAGCACATGATTTAATCCGCAAACGGATGGACAGGCAAAACATACCATTCATACCCTAAAGGATATGTTGAGAGCTTATGTGATCAATTTCAAGGGTAGTTGGGATGATAACCATTATCTTATTGAGTTTGCCTACAATAATAGCAACCATTCTAGAATTTAGATTGCCCCTTATGAGGCACTGTATGAGAGTACATGTAGATCTCCTGTTTGTTGGTTTGAAGTAGGTGAAACAGCTTTGATATGACGATACTCAATCCATTATGCTATGGATAAAGTGCAACTCACTAGATATAGACTTAAGACAGCCCAGAGTCATCAAAAGTTTTATGCAGATGTGAGAAGAAAGGAACTAGAGTTACTAGTTCAATTGGGTTTTCTTGAAAGTGTGACCTATTAAGAGGGTGATGATATTTGGGAAGAAAGTAAGGATAAGTCCTAGATATGTAGTCCCTTACAAGATCATGAAAAGTGTTGGAAAGGTTTCACATTAGTTAGACTTACCTGGAGAACTAGCAGCAGTGCATCCAGTCTTCCACATCTCACTGTTGAAAAAGTGTGTAGGTGATCCAGCCTACGAAATTCCATTAGAGAGTGTGGTTGTGAAAGATAGTCTTTCTTATGAGGATGTACCAGTTGAGACTCTTGACCATCAGGTTAGAAGGTTGAGAAACAAGGAAATCGCTTTAGTTAAGATTTTGTGGAGGAGTCAGTATGTAGAGGGAGCTACTTATGAAGTAGAAGCAGCCATGAAAGCTATGTATCCTCGCATCTTTCTTTATAGTTCCACTCCATCTTGATTTAATAGTTCCTCTTAATCTTTTAAGTCATTCATGCGCAAATTCATTCTTAGTATCATGCTCCTTTAGTTTGTACCTGCATTTTTAGCATATTTTAATTTTCTTGGAACTCGGTTCTGCAACGACCCACAAGTACACCCAACAAGTTAGAGCATCCTTGAGTCGCCACACAACATAAACGACTCCGAGAAGTCTCACTAAATCCACTCGTATCATTCATTTCATAATAACATTCTAAAATGAGTAAGAATTTAAAACTTTCTTCACACACTAAGAACTTTTTAATACTAATACTCAAATGAAGGACTTTCATTAAAACACTAATCCTTTACAATATCTCATTGAACCATCTAAACTTTGGAGTATACAACACTTGGGACTAATCAATACAAGACATAATATAAAAACTAAGACAACCAAGTGGATATTGTCCACAATCGATGAGAACTCACCAATACTTCATCTTCAAACCTTAGAAACATAATATCCTCCATTACATATCAAGACTTACAATTTCCTACACTTTAGTCTAAAAGGGAAAAAAAGGGGTTAGCACATTAGATGCACTAAGTATGGCAGCCATGCAAAAACTATAAAAAAGGGACATTTAGTAAATAACATGTTTTCATGAATTTTGATTAAAACATCATACTATAAGTGTAAGAACATGATTCAACACCTCATAAACACATAACAAATCACATAAGCATTTAACCACAGTTTTAGTAACACTAAAGTGAAATAACACATAGTACAATGAACTATTTTAATCTTCACAGTGAGCTAATTCCAACATTACAGTGAATCACTTCAACTTCAAAGTGAACCCAAGTTAGCATGCAACCTTCTCACTAGAAGTTATCGTAAGACTCGCTTGAGTAAGACAAAGAGAGACTGACCATACACCCTCTCTAAACATACTTATATGATCCTTGGGACTACCTAGAATGAGATAAATACCCATAAAATATACCAAACTACATAATGTATATGTTATAACATTCACTTACCAAGGTTATCAAAAGACTTACATAAGTAATTCCAAACGAGAATGCCCATACACCCTCTTCAAAATTATCTAAATAATACTTAAGACCTCCAAAAACTAGATCATGCCTAACTTATTGACCACCTTCATACTGAGTATTTCTCAGATTTACCTATATAGACATGAAAGACACCTTTTATTCCCCTTTCACACTTTAACTAAAAAAGGACTCCTAGAGTTACTCTATATAGATCCTCATTCTTTACCTACTTTCTAACATAGTAGTTAATTAATTAGTTCATTAGGATACATTTATCACATAAGGACATTGAAGTAATAGTCTTAAAGAAGACTTAGGGAATCACTAGCTAACATCTTCAAAGCCTAAAGATGCAATGTCTAGGTAGCGTCCCATACCACCACCTAAACTTCATAGACTTCTCAAACACTAGTAGGTATCTAATATGATGAGAATATGCAATAACCGACATAGACCATAGTAGAAAAGCATGGAATCCAGAGTTGTAACCTACTCCTATGGAGGGTGTTCTTTTTGCCAATGGTAGAACTTGGAGACATCCCATGTAGGCACATGGTTAAGTAATATGAAGGGTTTGTTTTCACTCTATCCTCATTCTTTAACTAGATCTACTTCCCTTACAATACCCACTCGGTGCTAGCCTTTGTTCTCATTGAGTTATTCACATTAAAGGTTCACATGGAAGGGTTCCATATCTAGTTCATAACTCAATCACATTCACCTTACCAAAGTGGTCCCTTAGGGCTGCCTTTAAATGGAGAAGAACATATCTTAATGATTTTGATAAGGATGATATCATACCATTCCATACAACCAACTTTAAGTCCATCATTCATACAAGAAGGATATCATTACGCTTTCGACTTCAAGATTCATAACTTTACCACTAGGTGTAAGGTTTCACATAAAGGACCTTCTTAGTTTCATTCAAGGTGTCATGTCATTAATACATACAAGAATAAGAGGTTTTAGCATCCGCAGTCAAGACATCTCATATTCACATATCTTTCATGCATCAAGAAGAGGGACTTAGGTCTACCTAATCAAGACACTACTTTCTCTTAACACATGTAAGAAGTCATCACGAACTACCTTAGTCATACATAGCCATTTAAGAGTACAACATGTTAACCTTAACACTCAATACGCAAGTTCATCATATATCATCATTTAATAAGAATCACCATAACATAATCACTCACACAAGATCATACAAGCACTGTAAGGCACCTTACTGTTAACCTTCACAGATAACACATATTATGTATCATGCTTCAAACAACATATTCATACAATCCATAATATCTTAAATTTTATTACATTACTTCACATCAACAACTTCACATTATACCTTCATATATGTCCTAAACATGGTACTACAACTCATAAAGAAATACCGATGATGCCAACTTTTACAAAGGTAACATATAAACACCACCACCATAAGCGGACCATACCAATTATCATTGTAGTGAAAAAATCTATGCATAATATTAAGAGATTTATTACACCATATCACCAATCCAATTTCACAACTTCCATCCATAGACAAATCAACCAACAAAATACTCAAAGTCCCGTACCCATGTCCATGATAATCAATTCAATCAAAAATATTAATATAAAATGAATCAAAGAATTTACAATTCTCATATGATCAAACTCAGATAGCCTATAAACCATACAATCATAACCTATACATAAATCAATATCCAATAACAATATATACATGAACTCACTAATATAAAAGCATGACCACATCACCCATAGCATAGCCAATTTTAGAGAATTTAGAAGGTCAAGGGTTCATGTAGGTTTTTATTGGAAAACATTAACTATACATCAATATTATCATATCGTAATGTTTGAAGACGTTTAATGCAAGAACCCAAGACATAGAGTACTAATTGGAGTTTTTCATCTTTTTTAAACCCTTGAAAATCATCTTTGAAATTGACTCTAAGGTTATAAGAAACCGAATAGATAGTGACTGAATAAATTAATTGAAATCCATCTTCACCTTTGGAAAAGGGCCCCTCCTCAGAGGTTTTTGGAGAAACTTTGGGTGGGAATGGGTTTTGATCTAGGTTCTAGGGTCTAAGTGATATTTTAATGACTTATATACTCTTAAAATACTAAAAAAAACCTTAAATAAACATTATCCTATTTTATAAGACTTGGGGTGAATTTTCCAATAAAACAAGTCTTAATAGAAAACAGGCATAATTGCAGAACTATCGATTCCCTTGCATCAATGGGCCGTCAACTGAACAATGCCCAGTCGTTTGGGGTCCGTTGGTTGTGTATGAAACTCCCCAACCTGCAGGATTAATGTCTCCATCAATGGCACCCATCGAAGGGTCGTCGTCTGATCGACTGGCCATCGTTTGGTGTAATCGATTGCCACAACCAGGCAGTGTTGAGCTCAAAACTGGGGTCCTCCTTCTAGGGCCTGTTTAGGGTCCTAGGTGGAGTTGTACCTGGAAATTAAACCTCTAAATACTATAATATAGGTAATAGGAACATCTCCAAACAAGTTCAACATCAAAAAAGCCACGCAACATGCTAAAACACATTCAAACTCACAAGGACCTCCAATGGCTATCTTTCGAACTTCACCGAACGTTGTTTGACGTTTGACCTCCAAACCTTACAACAGTCAACATAATGACTATAAATGCTATTTTTAAAATATAAGTACCTCATAAACTCATCACACACATAAGAACATCAAAACACATAAGGCACATAGGTGACTACTCGTCGAACGTCTTGGTTGTCCCTTGACGTTTGACTTCAAACATAACCCAAATATTTAGATACTACCTCAAACATCATTTTAAACCATCTTAGGACTTCAGTATTTCATCATACACACATGAGGCCCTAGTTTTACCTAAGTCATTTTTGTAGGTGATACAAGTTATGTCGGAAATTCAGTTCTCAGTGCTTTGTAGTAGGGAGTGCAACTCCTTCCATCCATACTTAGCTATTTTAGTCTACATTCGAGGAAAAATGGTACAAAGGGGAGATAATGTAACACCCTATAACCAAAACATACCAAAAATGTAGATTTTTGGAAGTTGTAGGTGCCAACGACAAATTCAATTATGTACCATCAGTCCACTCCGTCGATGGGACAGTCAACTATCAATATTCAGCTGCAAATGATGGTCGACCAGTACGGACCATCATTCAACTTACAGTCCATCACTAGGCTTCATCTATAAGCCATATAAACTTTAGTTCTAAGTAGAGAATGATAGTCAACCAATACGGCCTGTCAGTCGACCTACGATCCGTTAGTCGACTCCGTCAGCTTTAGAGTCATTGGTCTTTTGGTCTTTTCCTTGTTCGTTTATCCCCTAAGCTACTCGTTTAGACCCTAAATCATAAGGTTTTAGTAAATTTATGCCTATAAACATAACTTGAACTTATGTACGTCAAATCATTAATCAAACCTAAGAAAATAGGAAGGAAGAGAGGAGAAAAGGGTTAAGACAAATACTTCAAGAACACGAAAAGATTCCATCTGTTCAAGCCCAAAAATCGAAACATTTCCCCGTCAAATTCGTCACCAGGTATGTGAGATTTCATAAGTGGGTTCCTTTCATCCATTAGTCCCTAGAATTTTGTTAGTTTGTTTATTCCCTTATTATGAATAGACCTAGGGTTTCTAGAATTAAAACACATAATAATGAAATAATTAGTTATATGTTTCAAATAAAATTATCATGTTACTAGTAAGTTTATTGCATTAATTTCAGAACCCTAGCTATGTTTGCTATATTTTTTTCTTCTTGAATTACACATTCTAGGTTACAAATATTAGTCACTCGGTTTTACATGCCTCGATTATTAATACATCATTATCAGATTAATTGTTGCATTCTCAGTTTGCATATTCAGTTTTGAGTTATCCAGTATTACAGAAACTTAATCATAATGTGTTAATCGCTTAATTCATTAGGATTATCATACTACCGAGTTGGACTAGGGTTTAGTGTACCCAAATAGTCCCAGATATACTAGCCAACTAGGTTGTAAGTCCCTTATACGGGCATCAGTTTAGTGATCACTTTAGAATTCCTTTATACCTCTTACAGGGTATATTGGGTCCTTCTGATAGGATGTATACATCGCACTACACATTTAGCTCATGTGGTTTTATTATCGGTTATTAGTAGCTCTCACACTTCAATCAGACTCAATTGTGTTGACCATATTTACAGTTCAGTGTCAGGATTTTATATATTTGGTCATTGCATCAGTTAGCTCAGCATTAAGTATACCATGTTCATAAAACTACACTTGTGTTTGTGCTTGTTCAGTTATGTATTATTTCATCTTTACTCTATCCAACATTCTCAGTATCTTTCAAGTACTAATGCATATGTGCGCTACATCTTCTCGTGATATAGGTTTAGGTTATCAACATTAAGATCATGCTTAGATCAATTCCCTATGTCGAATTCAATAGAATAAGTGGTAAGTCCTTATTCTCTAATGATAATAGTCATGAGTTTCTTTTTCATATTTTTAGTCCTTTAGTTTCTTTTTTTCTGGACTTAGCTAGGTATATCCCATCATTTCTAGTCATTTATAGTCTATTTTCACACATAGTTAGTTTAAACTTAGTATTAAGTTAATACCTTCTTTGTATTAAACTCATCTGTTTTTATATATCTCAATTATTATATATGAGTATTCCAAATATATTCATTTTAATTATGATTTAGCTTCTGCTTTTGTTTATTATCTTTAGTATGTTTTTTTAATGCAAACAGGGTGCTTGGGATCATTTGTGGCCCTAGGTCATGTGTTAGCATATGGGGGTATCTCGGGAGTGACACTTCTATATCTCGATCAATCACTTTATAATTGATGGAGTAAAGTCGAGTTATTTAATCACAATTTGAAACTGTCTTCTTTTTTAATGGTGTACTAGAGAATTTTGGGAGAGGGAAGTTGAGTTTTTGACTTTGAGTTGCGTGTTCAGTTGAATGCCTTAAAGTCTTAGGGTTACAGTCTTATAGTTATTCTTATAAAGGAAATTAGTTATATATCCAAAAACCCTTAAACCCTAATTAAATAACCCATTAAAACTAATACCCCTAAACTAAAAACTAAACTAAAATTTGGTCAGCATCTACGCACCTCTACCTATGGATTGTAGGTGTAATTACTATATGTATTGCTGCTCCATCGTTTAGTGCAAAGTGGGAGGATGGGTAGGAATTGGTGAGGATATTATGTCTCAACCCAAGATACCAATATACTTTGTGTATATTGGTTGACAGATCGTCGTTTTGCTTTGTAAGTCATGCCATGTTTTTACGGATTTTTGGGTCCAAGGTTGGGCCCTTCTCAAGGATCCCTACGGTGGTCCTTTTGGCAGTCGTACCCAGACGTTTCTACCCTAAAAATATATTTTTATATATTTATATCCTTTATACTATATTTAGTCCTGATACGACACTTTAAGATCTCATAAAAAGAGGACATAGACCATACTAGTCCAAATCACTAATTTCTAGACGTCATGGTCGTTTCTTGACGTTTATGCATTAACACTTTGTTACTAAGTTAGTTACCTTATATTATTTCCAAAAAAACATAATTTCATCCTTTTTTTAAGTTAATAGACATCATATGAGGCTCTAGCTTAAGTCAATAGAATTTTGGGTATAGGATGACTGTTTCCTAGAAAAGAGAGTTATTCTTTTTTAACAACTAAAAATATGCCTCAACTTTTAAATTGACAGTATTTGAAACTCTTTTAATTTATAATATTTGTTAAAGAACGATCCAATTTCATTCCTTTAAGGATTTAAAATTTTATTATATGAGACCGAGCGCTATTATAAGACTCCCCACATATCTTGTATAGAGCAAATTAAGTCTAACGTTGTTCATATCAATAAAAAAATATTTTTTAATTGTTTTTGTAAAAAGACCTCTTTTTTTAAAAAAAAAAACTAGAGGATAAATTAAAGAAATTAAATCATGGTTGAGATTACTTTAACTTTAATTATTGGTACAAAAAATTAGTGTTAATACATTAATCACCTTCAACTATTTTCACACAAATTTTATGTCAACTTTGAGTAATGTCTATAGTTTCAAATGATATCTCAAACATACTTAAGTATTTACACGTATAAGTTCATCTTTCCTAAATTAAGGGATATAATTATTCATGTCCTCTTATTTCAAGCGCCCTTGCAACAAATGATGACCTACTTCAGACAATAGAAGTGTTATGATCTTAGGACATTTTATAAGTCACTCACACTCGAAATGATACACAATGCATTAGATTGAGATATCATATGCTTGGAACACATGTATGTATCCTCTAATGTGAGAACATAAAAAATGAGATAAAAAAAGACATGTCATTCACATATAATGTAGGCTTCGGAAAAGGTAGAATATTTATTTGGGATAAAATCACTATTTCATCATTAAAATTTGCACAATGCCCTCAGTTTTTTTTCTGGCATTTGGCCTTTGTTTCTCTCGAAAGTTTCTCCTGACTTATTTTTGTTTCCTTTTTATTCATTTTCTATTTTTTTTGTTGGATTTTCTTTTTCATATTTTCTAGCTTTTCTTTGTCTTTTTTTTTACTTTTTCATATTTGATCTTTTCACTCTGTTACCCTACTTAGATCTTTGGCACTGTGTAGATAATTCATAGTGCACTCAAGGAGGTGAGAGCAAGAAATAGCGCATTTATGCACTCAAAAGTATATATGCTAAGATGTGGTTATTCAAAGAAAAAGGTTATATGCTCAAAATAATAGTTCTATGGATAGAATGTCATTTTGTAGGCTTGAAAGGTACAATTGGATCAAACAAAGTCTATTATCCTTTCTTAAGTTGAATGTCATTCAAAATTTGGCCTCAACCTACATTCCGGCCATGTTCTAGATCAACAAAGTCATTACTTTGAATTTTATATCTAAACATCACCACACAATGCACATGACACAATAAGGTCTAATTGTTTTATGCCTTAACTTTTAGCATGATAATTTCTCAAGTAATATGTGTGTGTGTCGTAATACATAGGTCAAAACAAAATTGGTTTGTCTTATTAAAACAAGTTGCTTTTTCTTATGCATATTCCTAATATGCTTGTACCAACCAAGTCAAGAATTATTTTTTTTAAGAATAAACTCCATTTGAAGAAAAAATTACCTCCCTTTTTTAGATTTTAAAAATAACGAAGACAAACATTTTATTTGATTTAATAATAATTTTAAAATAAAAATTTTTGTCCCAATCTTTTTGATGAGGACTTTCTCTGTTTTTTTTTGGTTTGATAGAACCTAAAATAAGTGCCTACGTATCTTGTCAAAGCAAGTGTCGTGTCAAACCTAGTTCAGAAATATGAATAAAACCATTTTTATTTTGGTTTTTAAGGACAATTCCTTTTTTAACAATGGATAAACAAATTATTTCCTTTTTTTAATGTTTGAATAAGTATTAATTTTAATTTTTTTAAAATTTAAAATAAGAATCACTGAACCCCAGCCTCTACTAACGTGAGGTCTTCCATTCCTAGAGATTGCTCCTAGAAACCGACCTTTTCCAACGTGAGGAATTCCATATCATATCACTTTCCACTCAGTGCTAAGCATAATTCCCACTGATTTCATATTAAGTATTGACTAAACTTCATAATTATGGAAGAATGTCTTGACACTTAATCCAACATAACTCGTACTAAAGCTCATAGATTCGATAGGTGAGACTAGTTTTCCAACCTTAGAATCACTACATGTGACTAACATTTCACATCATATCATATTCATACATAAGTGTATACATGGGAATAACTCCCAACAACACAATTTCTAGATTATAATCATATTCACATTACTCTAAAAATGTTTATAAAACATATTCATATATCTCATAATCATGCATAATTCTCATATTTTTCCCTTCAAGGATCATAGATCATATTCAACATACAAATCTAGAATTGAAACATAAGACCTGGATATACTATATTTCAATTAACCCAATCAAGACATACGTATTCTCATAAGGTTCTTCTATAATTAAAAACCAACATTACAAGATCTTATTTGAGTAATTTGGGGTTTCATCGGTTCTTGGAGGGATTCAATATAAAAATCGTAGGAAATCCTCATTTCATGCATACTATATAGATAATCAATCATTAGATACATTTTTTAAAGGAGCCAGTGAGATTGAAGTCAAGCCCTAATTTTTGAGGGAATAACTATTTTTGAAATTGAGTTTGGAGGGACTCCACGGATGAATTATATCCTTGCATGAAGCCCTACCATAACCTATCTATGAATATAAATAAAATTGGTGTGAAAACTTTGTTCCTTCTTCTTCCATGAAGTTCTAGAGGGGAAATTCTTGGAGAGCATATGAATTTAGGGAATATCTGGGTGTGGTGAAAATATGATGATCTAGGTAAGTTTAACAAAAATGACTTATATAATGACCCCAAACAACAAAAACAATTTCCCTTTAATTTTACTTAAATTGGAAAGACCCATTTAACCTCTAATACGTCCAAACTTACACCTCAAATGAGAGTGTAAAGGGTCGTTATAACTTTACAGAATTCAGCAGGAGTTGAGATCGTTCCCATAGAGAATCTCTTTACATAAAGTATGAGACAAAAATTTAGATTTCAAATCTATTTTATCAACAGTGACTAGGTATGGGTTTTTTGTTGATTAAGAGAAACCATATTAGTGTTCACTATGACAAGAACTTGTGAAACTCTTCGGAAATTGGAGCTTCAAGAAATAACACTTTCACAAAACTCAGCAACTAAAGTTTATCTAATGCTTCTCAGTCTAATTAGATAACACTCGCTTGTATTCTCTCGAGCTTCAACTGATTCTTTTATAAAGAACTAGTTTAAATAGATGTAAGGCTGAAGCTATTTTCTATGGAATTCTAACTTTAACTTCAACACACTAAAGATATTTCTGCTTTCCCTAACAAGTTCTTTTCTCTCGAACAACCACTTGAATCAATATAGTCTAAAATGTGCACTCTTTAGACCAAATTAAAACCCAAGATTAAATCTACAACATGTAAAAGGATATTACTGTATGCTCATTTTACAAATTCATATTCACAGTCTCATCATAGATCCCACACACCTGATTTGATTACTTAGTGATTCATAATTCTGTGTACATAACAACTGATAATGATTGAGAACATATTTTTGAATACTTATGATAGCAAATTAAAACTAGAAATAAAACTTTATAATACAAAAGTCAAAATGTATCCTGTTACCAAGTAGTTTCAAAAACACGAGTACTTCGAACAAATCCCCAAAATTTCATTGTCAACAACTCGATAGGTCAAAAAATAGTTCAAGACGCCCTAAATAATAACTGAAGAAAAAACTTTTTAAAAGTGACCTAATGTAATTAGGACTATATTTTTTATTTCCATCACTGACCACATCACGGCCCGTGAAAGGCTTCACGGTGCGTACAGTAGTTCGTGGTCTTGCCTTCAAATATTCAAAACTGAAATCTAGTTCACGGATAAAATCACAGGCCATCAAAATTATCATGGTCCGTCAAGACGTTCGTGGTCTTTAGTCAACTTGCTAAACTCTGTAACCTTTGCCTTTCTTTCTAGAATCATGTTGACATATAAAATTATGGAACATCAAAATTATAACGGTCTATGGAATCCTCCATGGTCTTCACTACAAATTTATCATCTCTGCATACTTTTCACTACTCTCTGGAATCTGATTGATGGCAAAATCATGGACCATCAACATTATAACGGTCCATGAAGACTTGCATAGTCTGCACTTCATCTTTTCACACTTTTCACCGCTCTCTGAAATCTTGTTGACTGACACAACTACGTATTGTCAAAGTTATTATGGTCCGTGAAGGCATCCGTAATCTTCACTTGAATTTCCTCAACTATGAATACTTCTGACTGCGCTTCTTGAATCTGGTTCACATATTGAACCACGGCCGGTCAAAATGATTACGATCCATGAAGTCTCTTGTGTCCTTTACTTAAACTTTCTCGAAAGTAGATTTTAGAATTCATCTCTTGTCATCATACATCACTATCACTTACACGGTCCGTAAAATGAGCCACGGACCATCAAGATGGATGTGAGTTACTACTTCTATCCTTTGTATCATTCTTCCTGGATCATCAACAAACACATAAAATCATGCCAAATGCACTCGATTCTAGCATTAGTTCCTTGTTTTTAAGTGTCAAACAATACTCGGATATCCGGGTACATCAACACCCTTAACGTAGAACCATTACCCGTCCTCAAGTGATCAGATTTATTATCCCCTTATTTATCAAAATCATTTCCAATCATTGACAATATGCAGCAGATACTTTCCACACCTTTTGTTTCCCTATTCACTGGACCTAACATGTAAGGATCTATACATGACAGTTCATTATATATAGTCAATAATTCCTATGTTTGTGAGTTATTAACTTACTTAATCTATTATGAATGCAATCACAGTGTAATCATAACAAAGAAGTCCCCCGCTGAAAATGATTGGGACTAAGTACTACTCTCACGCTCTAAAAGAACTTCTAGAACTATCATCCACTACTATAGTATTGACCTTGTTTTCTACACTCTATTTTTTAGATAATTGGAACAGGATCATTGAAGGACTGAACTGGATTGTAACATAGACTCGTGGCTAGGTGAAGGATATCTGGATGTTTAATTTCATAAGTGTCTAATCACTTGGTTTCCCGATGTTTTGTTTTGACAAATCGAATTCTACTTGACTCTTTTATTTTCTTTCTTTTTGTTATTCTAGCAGCAACACCATTTTCTTTATTTTTTTATATGTATATACATATTACATTTATTTTAGTTTGCTGGTTGAACTCGCTTGTATAGTACTCACCCTCAATTTAGGTTTTTATCCTTAGTTGTGCCAATGTACCTTTGGGTAAACCAAGGTTTTGAACTTTGTTAGGTGAGAATAAACTTCTATTTTAGGCTCAATATGGGTTCAGTGGTAAGTTTTCTTTATAAACAAGAATAGCCTACTCATCATTTCCTATCCAAATCTCCTATGTTTCAAGCAAGACTACTCAGGAAAGTTCTAGTTTCTTCTCTTAGCGCTAGAAATCAATTAATACTCACACATAATTGCACATGATTGCATTATCCAGTTTCTCAATCTTCTTATTAATCATTGAAACTCAGCAATGTTCAACAAGTTAGGATATAAAATGTCATAAAAAGATCCTAACCATCAAAAACATGTTCAGAATTGGTTGTTCATTTTGTGTCTGGCTAGAAGTTGCATATCTCAACCTACTTTTTTATATAAAAATAAGAAAGAAAAACTCAAAATATCGATACAAAATCCATTTTCTATAGCTATGAAAGTTTTCTCGACCACCCCCTCCCCACAAGAAAGTACTTTGCCCTCAAAGTTGATATAGCATGTGACATAGAAAACGGCGATGAGGAGGGGTCATATCAATGGTGCTCTAGGCTCCATTATCCTAAACTGCGAAGGCACCTTTATGAGTATTAGTATCTCAGAATGGAATGGTGCAGTAAGTACAGTAGACCTTCATGGGTGGGTTCTTTAATGTCAATGTGAGCAGGTGCGCCACTTCCAGATGCATCAGCTAATAGTGCGTCTTGTTGTTCCTATTCAGAGGTTTCTTGTTCCCTTTCAAACCTTAGGGATTCTTTGCGAGCTCTTTTCTCTAATTACTATAAATCGAGCAATGGGTAAAAAGGAGTGTCCTAGTTGAGGTCACGAACCTTATTATTTTGCTTTTTGGATTTTGGTGGGGAGTTCTTCACCCCAAAAATCATTAATGGACTGTACAAGAGGTGCCTGATTCTTCATCTGCATCAATTAATTAAGTAGTGCTAGATGAGGAGGTTGCATTAGTTTCTTGGCGATATTAGCAATCTGATAACGCATGTCAGCCAATTGCGCCTTCAGCTCATCATTCTCCATAGTACTTTTCATGGGGAATAAGTCGTGTACCCAATTCTCAATGCCATCTATTCTCTCTATAAGTACTTCCAACTTCTTCGTGGCTTGATATGTCCTTCTTGGCATCAGATACTTTGGTCTCAATTATTTGAGGCATTCGACAGATTGTCCTATCTATGAATGTCATGGTATGGCATTGATCTTCAATCAATTTCTAAAGAAAACCGGCAGGGATAGACACAAATGTACCTGAACTCTCTGTAGGGTTATTTTGTTATGGTGCTTCTAGGGTTGTTTAGGTTGAGGCACCCTGTTTCGGCACTATGTAAATTTGTGGCAACTCTAAATGGACTGGCGGAGCAATAGGAAAATGGTTTATTGTCGTAGACATAGCACCAAACAGCTGGTTTGCCAAAGCTGGTTTGCCAAATCTTTTATCTTTGATACTTCAATGAGTCTAAATGCCTCATTCCATCAATAAACTAATCGATTGGGAGGAATCTTATCCTGGCGACATAATTTCCCTATTAGACAAGGAAAAGGAAATGTCACAATCTCATTTACAGCCCTGTCTCCCATTTCAGTAGTGATGATTCTCCCAGTATTTACCAGGTAACCACACAGTAATCATTCTACCAGTGAGGTGAGGGATAGTGAAAGTCTATTATCATTTGCCATTGGCCGTAAATGTGCCCGGACCACAACCCACCATACATAAGCTGGAAAGGTCAATGTAGCTTTAGCAGTAGTAGTCAGAGTAGTAGTTACAAAACTTGCATGTTCCCCATCACTAGCAATGTTTTTGGCAATCCATCGCAACACTCTTTCTTGAGATGTCTGATCTTTTATATTGGCTGCATTAGTGTTGTCATGGTGCTTCCATTCAAAAAGTAACACTGATGATGGAGCTATATAAGTCACTCTATGTAACATTCGGTTGATAGAGCTTTCTAAAATATTTATGAACTTGACCCTAACAATGATTTAGTTAAGTGGACCTAGTGTAGCAGCAAAAAATTTTCCCCCTCATTTTGTGGAATCGTTGGTTGCTTCAAGTTTCATTAGCGTCGATGCATATAATGTATAAAACTCTTTTGTTAGGTTATTAAAGCAATCATAGGGTGCACTGTTCATCCATTTGAGATTGTGAAATTGAAATATCTGGTGAATATATTGAAAGGCCTTCATTTCACTGCTCACCATCATAAACTCGGGTAAAATAGCTCGCTTCTTGGAACTACCAGTATTGGTCACAATTTCTCGTTGGAAGAATTCTTTGGTACGAACCATCGTCAACATAGCACTGTAGCAAGAAATGAGTTGTTTCCTGCAATCAGGATGTTGTTCCTGAGCATGCACATATTGTAGCATGATTTCTTCATCTATGAGTATCTACTCTAGCTCTCTCTAATGAACAACTTTTTGAGTTGTTGTTCCCTATTCTGCATGAGTTGCCGGAGAGGAGGTGTGAGAGTTCCCTTGTGAACTGCTTTCATTTTCAGCACTGCCTCTAGAATTTTCCTCATCATTGTTATGTGCTGCAGAGTGGGATGGACTTCTGGAAGTTGCAACGTTCTCAAAAACTCTATCCCCTTTTTCAGACAGAGATGGAGTATTCTAGAGTAGGCATCGTTGACTTGTCATCTAGTGGGCTGAGGTGAATGTGGTGTTGGAGTAATATCCAGGTGAACCTCTGACCCAGAAGCCTCAGATGCGGTGTATCCCATAGATTGAGATGCTAAAAGGGACAGGCCTGTTGGCATTCTTCATTCTTGGTTGGCGTGGCATGGTACCTATAAACATGACAAGAGTTAGCATGCATCCAAATTATTGACACACTATTAGGTACTCATACTTCCCCTATGGTTGAACAACATCGTGACGCATTGCCTTAAGAATGACATCACCTAATCTCTTATTGTGAAGGCTCACGGAATCAATCAAAGAGAACAACAGTTATGTACTAATCACGGATGCCTTCACGGACCGTTGAATGGACCATGAACAGTGAACTTCTTTGTGTAATATGGGCAGAATCAAAAGGCCATGGTTGGCTCGGGGGAAGGGTGCTAGAGGGTTGGGTGGGGGTAGAAGCATGCTCTGGGTGTTGGGCAAGAAAGGTGGGGTGTGTGGGTGGGTGCACGGGTGCAAGGGCCCGCGGGGCGGTAGTCAAAAGAAAAGGTGAAAAGCTCCGGGCGGAGAAGCCGGAGAGTGGGGGGAGACGCAGGGACCACAAACATCAAGTGAAGGCAGAGCTGAACCAAACCGGGGAGCAAGAATAAAAATAAAAAGCTCAGGAGGAAGACTGTTGAACAATGCACCTCCCACCCCTCCGGCTAATCTAATCAACCAACAACTACCTCACAGTGAATAAGAGACAAACGGGGTAAGGTTAGCGAAGATTCGACACAGAATGTGCGTGTACCACTTGATGTGCTTAAGAGGTACTGGTTCATTGTTTGTGAGCGCAATCACCCCTTCAGCGTATATACGAGTAGCAAATAACGTTACGACAAACTAGAGGAAGAGAAGGAGAAAGAAAAAGAAAAACAAATACCAGTAGCAATAAGCCACACTCAAATCAATAGTTAGACAAGTCTACGGGTTCAATGCGGGCGGTTGTGGTATTAAGGAATACTATGCGAGCGACGGACCAGGAATAGTCCATAGAAACTGTCCGGACTATATCATCATCTACCTCTAGAAGTAGTTGCACAGGAGAATTACGAAATTGGAACAATGCAGGAGGGCACGAGCCAAGGTACAAAAGAATCACGAACACGGACATTAAAAAAAGTAAGCAAGTTTCACACAGTAAAGTTATGAAGAAATAGAAATGTGAAAGGGATGAAATCACAAAATCATGAAATAAGTACACTTTCATAAGCGAAACACTGAGTGTAAATTCCAGAAGCTAGAAATCGTCACGCTGAAAAATTCAGCTGGACGATAAGAAAAAAGATATTAAACAAATGAGAAGCACGAATGTATAATTGCGCTAACAAATATGGAGGTAAAAGACCGCGCGAAGTTGATAGTAAATGTAAGTCAAATGCAATCCTAGAAAGCAAATCAAACTATTGTGAGAGAAAATTATTGAGCTGCTTTAGTGAGGCAAAAGGTGTCCAATATGAAGGAGTAAACATGGGCCCAGAAAAGGAGTCTAACGAACCGAAACTATATGATGATAAAGCAATCATAGATGATATATACTTATATTAAAATACAAAAGCTCAAAAAATCATCATAACCATACACTTATAGGTACACAGTTACATATCACGTAACACAATATCTTCTCCACACAACAATAAACATCCCGCGACACAATTATAACACGATAAACAAAACAAAGAAAAATAGGAAACTACACAGGAACACAAAAAGATAAATACTTACAATTAAGAGAGAGAGAATCACGAAAAGTGTAAAGATGAACACTATGTGAAAAACGACATACGACACGCAGTGGACTAAGGATGACTGATAACAAACGAAAGAAATGATCAAAACAAGAGCATAAGGAAGACCACTAATATATTGGAGCATTACGACCGCTCAATAGGATGGAACGTGATCAGAAGAAACCAACAGGAATACGGAACCGCGCCCGGGATCAGGGGCGAGGTCACCGCGCCCGGGAAAGAGGGAGGACCGACACAGCCCCATACCAGTTGAGCGGAAGGGGCCGGGGAAAGAGCAGAGAGAAGTAAAAATCAACACCAAGTTTCTCAAGGAGAGAAACTTGGTTATTAATGTGTTTCTCAATAACCTTCATCTCTTCTTATACAATGTTCAGCTGCCCATATGCTCTCAACGAAACCATCCATATCAAATTTACGATCTATCCTTAAATATTGGTTTGTTTCATCCCCAGTCGCGTTTAGCTTCTTTAATGCCTAAAGTGGAAATACTATAGGAAGGATAAATACCCTAAATAGATAAGACACACAGCAATTCAGGGGACTAGACAAGAGTACTGAGTATGGAGTGTACAGCGAAGACAGCACAAACGGATATATTGACAAGGATGCTCAAGTAAGGATGGGTGGATACCTACGGACGGACCAAAATGAGTAATTAATGAAATCTAGATCAAGCTGCCACAGCGGAAACACACTGATATATGGCCGGTAAAGAAACCCATATGATCATCTAGCTTTGGCATCCCCCGATCTGGTTAAAGTGATTATGCAGCCATGTGAAATCGTAACAGTGCGACCGACGTTGTGTGCTCGGACACTCTAAGTATAATACTCGTCGGAGTGATACACAAAATAATGCTGACGTGCGCACTATGTAGAAAATATTAGAAGTCGGGCTCACAAAGATCGGTTAAAATGAAAAGCAAGTTGGTAGAACGATGGGGTATAGGCTACATTGTGTTGGTGGCACCGGATACTTGGTCAGGAGAGCACCGGAAGTTGTAACAAAAGGAGAACTTCCATCACTATAAGTGGCAAAGCTTCGAGGTTCCCAATGCTTGCAAATAATATTCGTTAGTGAAGGAATGCTAAGCTAATATTCACAAGTGCAGTGTGGTGCGCAATCGCTATTGCAAAATCTAGGGGATGGGGAACAACGGAACGGGAAATTGCGAAGATAGGGAGACAACTTCACCTATTTGGATACATAGTCCACTACTACTAGTATATACTTCTGTCCATATAACTCACAAAACGTTCCAAAAAATAGATTCCCCAAACATCAAAAAGCTCTACCTCCAAATTGGTGTCATAGGCAACTCATGATGTCTTGATATGGCTTCTTGCCATTAGAAAATATCACAATTTCTTACAAACTCGGCTGCATCCTTATGAAAAGTTCGCCATTAATACACACACTGGAGAATCTTGTTAGATTTTTGAGATCCACCATGGTGCCCGCCAACAGGAGAGGCATAACAAGCCTCCACAATGGGTAACATTTCAGCTTCGGGAACACATCTCCTGGTGATGTTATCCGCACACACTCTGTACAAATAAGGCTCATCCAAAAAATACTTACCCACATCATATAAGAACTTTTTCTTTTGCTGATAAAGTAAACCCGTCGGGTACCAAGTTTACTGACTACGAAAATCAGCAACTCGCCGTCTATGCAAAGCGCAGCAAAAAAAAACTGGTGAAGGGAGGGTGGATGCATACTGGTCGGTTCCGAACTCGGGGTGGGGAAGACAGGGCAACACGGGGGAAAAAGAGGGGAAGGGGGGGAAGGGGGGTGGAGCGAATCTAGGGGTGGGGAACGGGGTGGTGCAGAGGAAGCAGAAAGAGGACTACTGTGAAAAATCACGTAAGTCATGCGGCATGGATTTGCATGATTTATGAGTCTCTGAGGTTGGCGCACTCAGATCACCTCTGCGCTGCAAATGAATAGATCTTGTATTTCAGGTGGTGTGTCAAAAAACAAAAAAAGAGAGAGAAGGGGGAGGAAAGGGGGGGAGAAAAAAAAAAAAAAGGAGGGAGGGGGGACGTGGTACGGTGGGGACGGGGGGGGTGTGTATTTTACTTCACAGCAGGAAGAAAAAGAGAGTGCGTTACATTGCAATGTACGTATAGTGTTGTGGTAATATTATATTAAGAGCGAAAGGGCTCTTGGTATAGTACATAGTTTGGTGTGAGGCACGAGTCGTGCAGCATCGCGCAAAAAAAAAAAGCGAGATGATAGTGAGTCGATAATGCCGACAGATAACTGTTACAAATTGATCGTAAAGCACAGTTGTGCTAATGAGAAACAAACACATACATCCATATAGAGGAACATCGCAAAGCCACAACAACCAACAAATGGAAGAAAACATACGACCAGAAAGACCCACATAAAAATAAAGAATGTAATTAACCAGGAAATAAATAAAGGGGAGCCAAACTTTCAGCAGACACCATTGGAGATGTATATTTTCTAAGCAAAGCAGATCAACATCAATAGTTTCCTAACACCACTTGGAGTAGACCTTTTTGATGTTTTGGGAATCTATTTTTTGAACTTTTTATTATATGACCAAAGTATATACAGGATCTATGACTAATGTATCCACCTCTGTTAAGTTGTAAGCGTTACCTGAAAATCGATGGAAAGATGGTGGAAGCATTCCAATAGATATTGATTGCAGATTGGGAACCCTAGAGAGCTATGTATTAAGTATGGCAGGTCTCATTTTTGTTTACCAAAGTATTCATTGCTCTCCTGACCAGTATCCATGGTGAAACAACACAAATGTAAGCTACACCATTCACCAACAACCAAGTGGCAAACATGTAGGTATCTAGAATAGAGAGATCAAGAAATTTGGGTTTCGGTAATTCTAAACCAGAATAGACCGTATACAAAGCTAGATGGCTTCCATTCTGGGTCTACCGGACAGTCCTTTTTTACACAAACCCTGGTTATTTCCCATATCACTGTGTTTGGAAAAGCATGTGCATTTGGCCTGTTGAATATGGCAACAGTAGACACTTTTTAGGCATTAAAGAAGCTAATCGCGCGACTCGGGATGAAACAACAAATTTTAAGGATAGATCATATAAATGATATGGATGAGTTTCGGTCTGAGCGCATATTGGAAGATGCGACATTGTATAAGGAAGAGGATGAAAAGTGCGGTTATCCTTGAAAAACACATTAATAACCAAGTTGTGCCTCTCCTTGAGACTTTGGTGGTTGTTTTTTTAATTCTATATTGCTATTATTCCCATGGGAGAAAATGTTAAGATCCAAATGGTCTGAGTCCCTTTTGTAAGGGGTGCCTCATAATATTTCAAATCGGGAGCGGTTGAAAACTGAATAATGATAAGGGAGAGAGGTTCAAAGATAATGGTTAAGCGAATAAATTCTATATCTAGATCAGAAGAAACAATTTATAGTGGGAAGCAATGCATGCTTGAAAAAAGCTAAGTCCTCAAGACAAATCAAAAAAAAAACAAAACATGCGGCGCGTCGCAATGTTAAATTGTGCTCTACTAATTTAGGAATTTTTTTATTTTTTTTGTGTGTTAGTTTAATGTGCGGAGTTAGTGGGTTATGACATGTGTAGGAAGACTTAGTAATAAAGTGCAGAAGATCTGGTGCAACATGTATCTAACAAGAGGCTTCACAAAATGTTGCAGCCTCTACGGGCAACTTCACGGTCCGTCTAACTTAAGATAAAACAAAGGAAGCTCCTGGAGAACAACAATACAAAAGGTTCACTATTTGTAGTAATATATACGTACTCTGTTACCTTCCGTGAAGTTCAGGTGAAGCTGAACAAGGCGAAAGTGTTATATATGGACCACCTCACAAACTGTAAACCTCTTTATGGGGGATTTGATGGATCGTCATCTGTCCCAAGTAATTCTCCTGTGCAAACTACTTCTAGAGTAGGTAGATGAATCGTGACAGTTTCTATGGACTATTTCATGGTCTGTTGTTCGCATAGGTTATTCATTAAAACAAAACCCGCCCCGCATTAGACCCGTAGATTCTAAAATTTATTGAGGTCTGCTTTATTGCACCTTTTTATTTTTTTTCTTCTTTCCTCCTTCTTCTTCCTCTAGTTTCGTCCGTAACGATTATCTTCCCTTACTCTACTACGTGAATTGCAGGGATGATTGCTCACAACAATGATACAAGTACATCTTAAGACCTCAAGGTAGGTACAGTGTTCTGTGTCTAATCTCCGCTACTTAAGTTTGTTCTTATTCACTGATGATGGTAGTTGTTGGTTGAATATAGTAGTCAGGAGGGGGGGGGTTGTGCAGCTCTTGAGTATTTTATGTGGTTGTTTAGCTCTGTTTTGATTTTGACATGATTTACACCAGATTAACGACCCTAGATTTACCATAGAACCGTCGACCTTGTCCGTAGACAATTACTTGGAGAAAGGAGAGGGAGTAGGTGGTAGGGCAGTGCGTAAGAAGGAAATGAGAAGCAATAAGATGGAGGAAAAAGGGATAGAAGGGAGTAAAGGAGGAGATCAACTAAGATAGGAAAAAGAAGGGATAAATAAATTAAAAGAAGAGAGGGAGAGAAAAGAGGCATGAACAAGAGCGAAGGAGGGAAGGAAAGAGAAGGGGAGAGGAGGAGAGAGGATAGAAGGGGAAGGGAGGCGGAAAGAGGGGAGGGGAGGGAGGGGGGTGGGAGGGGGGTGAGTAGGGGGAGAATGGATGGTTAGAGGAGAAGGAGCGAATGTGTGGGAACGAGGAGGAAAAATGTAAAAAGAAGAGGAGAAGGGGGTAAGAGGGGGGGTGAAGGGGATGGAAGGGAGAAAAGGAGAGGGGGATGGAAGCAAGGGAGAGAGTGGGAGGAGTAGGGGAAGGGGAAGAGAGAGAAGGGAGTAGAGAGAAAAGAAAGAAGGAGAAGGGTAGAGGGAAGGTGAGGAGAAGGGGGGGGTGAGAAAAAATAATAAACGGTGATGAAAAAAAATAGTGATCCGAAAAGAATTTGTGGGTCATTAATAGATAGCAAGGGGCGGCAGGGAGAGATAGAAAGGAAAAGGTGTTCACTATGGTTTCTTATTTGGTCTGGTTATGTCCTTTGATTACTGCCACATATTACACAAAGAAAGTTCACGGTTCAATGGTCCATTCAACGGTCCCGTGAAGGGGCATCCCGTGATTAGTTAATAACGTTGTTCCTTTGATGATTACCGTGAGCCTTCAAAATAAGAGATTAGGTGAGGTCACTTCTTAAGGCACTGCGGTTCACGGATGTTGTACAACACTAGGGAGTATGGGAGTACCTAATAGCTGTGTAAATAATCTGATGCACTGCTAACTATGTGTGGGGGCATGTTATAGGTACCGCAATGCCACGCCAACCAAGATGAAGAATGAGTCCAACAGGCCTGTCCCTTAAGCATCTCTCAATCTATGGGATACACCAGTCTGCAGGCTTCTGGGTTAGAAGGTCACCTTACCTGGATATTACCCAACACCCACATTCACCTCACCCACTAGATACAAAGTCAACGATTGCCTACGTCTAGGAATACTCCCTCTCTGTCTGAAAAAGGGGATAGAGTTTTTGAGAACGTTGCAACTTCCAGAAGTCCATCCCCTCTGCAGCACATAACTGATGAGGAAAAATTCTAGAGGGCAGTGTCTGAAATGAAAGCAGTTCACAAAGGGAACTCACACACCTCCTCTCCGGCAACTCTGACAGGAATAGGGAACAACAACTCAAAAAAGTTTGTTCATTAGAGAGAGCTAGAGTAGAAGATTACTATAGTTGAAGAAATTCTATGCTACAATATGTGATTGCTCAGGAACAACAATCCTGATTGCAGGGAAACACTCATTTCTTTGCTACGTTGCTATGTTGACGATGGTTATTCGTCACCAAAGAAATTTTCCCTTCCAACGAGAAGATTGTGACACATATCGGTAGTGAATCCAAAGAAAGCGAGCTGGGTGTGGGGTTACCTTAACCGAGGTTATGATGGGTGAGCAGTGAAATGAAGGTCACTTCAATGTATAATTTACACCAGATAATCCTTCAATTTTCACATTCTCAATACTCAAATGGATGAACAGTTGCACCCTATGATTGCTTTAATACCCTAACAAAAAGAAGTTTTTATATACATTATATGCATCGACGCTAATGAAACTTGAGAACCAACGATTCTCACAAAATGAGGGGGAACAATTTTTTGCTGTACACAGGTCACACTTAACTAAATCCCCCCAATTTGGGGTTTAGTAGGGGGTCAGGAGATGTCGATAAAAGTAAAAATTTTAGAAAGCTCTATCACCAGAGGTGTTTACAAGAGTTAATTATATATCCGGGTGTCACAAGCCCCCCCCATCATCAGCTGTTACTTTTGTAATGGAAGCACCATGACAAACACTAATGCCGCCAAATATAAAAGATTCAGACATTCAAGGAAAGTGTTGCGAATGGATTCCAAAAACATTGCAGTGATGGGGAACTGCAAGTTTTTGTAACTAACGTACTCGTGACTACTCCCTAAAGCTACATTGAACCTTTCCAGCTTATGTATGGTGGGTTTGGTCCGGGCACATTAACGGCCAAGGCAAATGAAATAGACTTCACTATGGCCCATCACCTCAACTGGGTAAGAATGCATTACTGTGTGGGTGTACTGGAAATACTGGAGATATCAACTACTGAAATGGGAGACAGGGGCTGTAAATGAGATTGGTTACATTTCCTTTTCCGTTGTCCTAATAGGGAAATTATGTCGCCCAGGATATAAGATTCCTCCCAAAGTCGATTAGTTTATGATGGAAGAGGCATTTAGCGACTCATTGAAGTAGTCAAAGATAAACGAATTTGGCAAAAACCAGCTTTGGCAAACCGCTGTTTGGTGGCTATGTCTGACGACAATCAAAACCATTTTCCTCATTGGCTCCGCAGTCCATTTAGATTTGGCCACAAGTTTACAAATGTGCCGAAAACGGGTGCACTCAAGCCCTAAACACAACCCTAGAAGCACAAACAAGACAATAACCTTACAGAGGGGAAGTACAATATATCGGTACATTTGGATGATTAATCCTCCCGTTCCCTGCGGGTTTTTCTTTTTAGAAATTTGATTGAAGATCAATGCCATACCATGACATCATAGATCAGGACAATCTGTCGAATGCCTCAAATACTTGAGACTCAAAAGTACTCTGATGCCACAGAGAAGGACAATATCAAGCACGAGGAAGTTACGAAGTAATTATAAGAGAGAATAGATGGCATGAGAATTGGGTCACACGACTTATTCCCAGGAAAAGTACTAGGAGAATTGATGTAGCCTGGGAAGGCGCCAATTGGTCTGACATGGCGTTATCAGATTGCTAATATCGGCCAAGAAACTAATGCCAAACCGTCCTCATCTAGCAAACTACTTAATTTAATTGATGCAGATGTTAAGATCAGGACACTCTTGTACAGTCCATTAATGATTTTTTGGGGTGAAGTAACTCCCCACCGAAAATCCACAAAAAGCAAATAATAAGGTTAGTGACCTCAACTAGGGACACTCCTTTTTATCCCATTGCTCGAGTTTATATAATTAGAGAACAGGCCGAAAAAAAAGGCTCGCAAAGGATCCCTAAGGTGATTTGAAAAGGGAAACAAGAAACCTATGAATAGGAACAACAAGAGACGCACTATTGAGCTGATGGCATCTGGAAGTGGCGCGAACCTGTCACCAATTGGACATTAAAGAAAATACACCCACCCATGAGGTCTACTGTACTTACTTACTGGGAACCGACTATTCCATTCTGAGATTTACTAATACTCAAGAAGGTGCTTCCGAAGTTTAGATACGATGGGAGCCTAGAGCACATTGAAGTAATGACCCTCAACATCGTGGCCGTTTTATCCTTCGGTAACTTGCTATATAACTTTGAGGGCAAAAGTAAACTTTCTGGTGGGAGGTGTGGGGCGGGGGTGGTCGAGAAAGACTTTCATAGACTATACGACACCCAATGGACCTTTTTAGTGATGATGTAATTTGTGAGTTATTTCTTTCTATTTTTTAATTAAAAAGTAGGTTGCGATATGCACTTAAGCACTCTAGCCAGACCAAAATGAGACAACCAATTCTAACAATTTGTTTTGATGGTTGAGATCTTTATAGGATTTTATGGATCCTACGTGAATGTTGGGGCATCATGGACTGAGCTGATGCTTTTCAATGATTAATAAGCAAGATTGAGAAACTGGATAATGGCAAGCATGGCCATAATTGATTGGTAGGATGAGTATTATTGCTAATTTGTAGCGCTAAGAGAAGAAATTAGAACTTATCCTGAGTAGGTACTAGGGTGGGGGCTTGAAACATAGGAGATTTGGGATAGGAACATGATGAGTAGGTAGTTCTTGTTTATAAAGAAAAATACTATACCACTGAACCCTATTGAGCCTAAAAATAGAAGTTTGGTAATGTACTCACCTAGGAAAAGTTCAAAACCTTGGTTTACCAAAGGTACCTTGCACCACGAACCTAAAGGATTAAAACCTCAAGTGAGGGTGGTAAGTACTATATGTGTCGAGATTTCAAAACAAACAAAGGAGCAAAAAAAAGCGTAAAAACATAAATGGTAATATGTGATAAAAATGGGGGGGAGGAAGAGAAAGGGGAGAAGGAGGGGAGAGCAGGGGGGAGAAAAGGGGGGGCGAGCGCACCGGGGAATCTGCGAAAACGTGGCGTAACGTTTAGGTGATGTGTGATCCGGCCGACGTCTACTCAGGGTAAGTAAGTAAGACAACCGAATGCAGCTTCCTTCCTAAGCAAGAAGAGGTGAGTTGGGGTCTGGTAGCGTGACAAAGCAGTCATTAAAATTAGTGCGGAAAGCCAGTTCCGGCGTTCGTAAACGAGTGATGCAGACAAGATGGACTAAGAAAAGAAGCAATGGGCGTGAGTAATATGGGGTACATATACGCAGGTAGAGATTAAGTGATAGTCAATGGAAGTGCCACGGGACAAAGGAATAGTGGCGGGCAAGAAACTATTGGGATATACACCTGTTCTGTAACTTCATCTGTCCCCAGGCTGCTAAATGCTATTATACCCCCTGGTTTTTTCGACTTTTGTATGGCCCTTGCATACTTTCGGTCTGAAGACATCCCTAAGGCGGAGTGAGAAATCGACCTATGATGCGCAAAGCCCGTAGCAGAGGAGAAAAAAGGAACCCTATCACCAAAATTAAAGGAAAATGGTGTTGCCTGCTAGATAACGAAGAAGTATAGAAAGAAAATAACAGAGTAGTCACAGTGAAATTCGATTTGTCAAAAACAACACATCGGAAACCAGGTGATTAACACTTATGAAATTAAACATCCAGATAATCCTTCCACCTAGCCCAGCGAATCTATGTTACAATTCCAGTTCAGTCCTCAATGATCTGTTTCAATTATCTAAAAAATAGAGTGAGAAACAAGGTACACCTACTATAGTAAGTGGAATGATAGTTCCTAGAAGTTGCCTTTTTGACGTTAGAGTAGTACTAGTTACGGCCAATCATTATGTCAGCGGGGGACTTCTTGTTTGAATTACAAGCTGTGGATTGACGCATATCAGAATGTTAAGGTTAAGGTTCAATAAGATCAACCAACATGAATTATTGACTATAGATAATGAACTGCGTCATGTATATCCTTACATGTTTAGGTCCAGTGAATAGGGAAACAAAGGTGTGGACAGCTAATCTGCTGCAGTAATTGTCAAGGAATTGGAATGTTTTTAAGTGAATAAGGGGATAAGATAACATCGTGGATCACGGAAATGAGAGCTAGAGTAATGGTTCTACGTTTAAGGGTGTTAATGATGGGGTACGGGAATATCCGAGTTTGTTTGTACCAAATCAGATAGATGAGCTAAAACTGCACTAAGTGCCCTGAATGGAGTTATTGGCATGTATTTAGTGTGGTTTTGTTTGATGATCCGGAGAAGGTGAATCCAAAGGATAGGTAAGGTAGTAAACTCACCATCCCATCTGTGATGAATTACTTCCCGTGGCTCATTTTACTAAACGGACCGTTGCTAAGTGATAGTGAGTGTATGATGACAAGAGATGAATTCTAAAATCTCTACTTTCTAGAAAGTTGTTTTAGATAAGTAAAGGACACAAGAAGAACTTCATGGTATCTTGTATCAGTTTTGAGCACGGACCGTGGGTTTCAATATTTGAACCCATCAAGAAGCGCAGCGTAAAACGAAGTACTTAACCAATAGGTATGTCAGGAAAAAAATTCAGGAGTGAAGAGTTACGGATAGCCTTCACGGACCAATAAAAATAAACTTTGGACGAAGACGTAGTGTGTAGGTCAGTGCAACAATATGTTCAAGAGCGGGGTGAAAGTGTGAAAAGAATGAAGTGCAGACTATGCATCCCGCTCATGGACCGTTATAAAATGTTTAGGATCCATGATTTTTGACCATCAATCAGGATTCAAGAGTAAGTGAAAAGTCATGCATGGAGATGAATAAATTTGGTAGTGAAGACCGATGGAGATGTTCCATAGCACCGTGTATAATTTTGGATGTTGCCATAATTTTAATATGTCAACATGATTATCTAGAAAGAAAGTGCAAAGTTACAGAGTTTAGCAAGTTAGAACTACGAAGACCGAACGCAAACGTGCTTAGACGACCAAAGGGGGGTGATTAATTTTGATGGCCTGGTGATTGTTATCCGTGGGGGAGCTATAGTTGGTCAGTAAAATATTTTGAATAATTAAAAAAGAGCAAGAGCAACCTAACTGTGGGAAAAAGGGAAAACTCACTAGGTACGAAAAACCACCGTGAAGCGCGTTTCACGTCCGTGAGATAGTGGTCAGTGATGAAATATAAAAATATAGTCCTAATTACATTAGGTCACTTTTAAAAAGTTTTTCTTCAGTTATATTTAAGGGCGTCTTGAACTATTTTTTGACCTAATCGAGTGTTGATGCAATGAAATTTTGGGGATTTGTTCGAAGTACTCGTGTTTTATTGACTACTTGGTACAGGATACATTTTGACTTAGGTTGTATTATAGAAGTTGTATTATTAAGTTTTAATTTGTGCTATCATAAGTATTCAAAATATGTTCTCAATCATTATCAGTTGTTGTACACAGAATTATGAATCACTAAGTAATCAAATCAGGTGTGTGGGATCATAGAGATGAGACTGTGATATGAATTTGTAAAAGGAGCATACAGTAATATTCCTTTACATGTTGTGTTGATTTAATCTTGGGTTTTAATTTGGTCTAAAAGAGTGCACATTTTAGACTATATTGATTCAAGTGGTTGTTCGAGAGAAAAGAACTTGTTAGGGAAGCAGAAAATATCTTTAGTGTGTGTAGAGTTAAGGTTAGAATTCCATAGAAAAATAGCTTCAGCCTTACATCTTTTAAACTAGGTTTCTTTATAAAGAATCAGTTGAAGCTCGAGAGAATACAAGCGAGGTGTTAATCAATTAGACTGAGAAGCATTAGATAAACTTAGTTTGCTGAGTTTTGTGAAGTGTTATTCTTGAACTCCAATTTCCGAAGAGTTTCACAAGTTCTTGTCATAGTGAACACTAATATGGTTTCTCTTAATAACAAAAAAACCCATACCTAGTCACTGTTTGATAAATAGATTTGAAACTAAATTTTTGTCTCATACTTTATTAAGAAGATTCTCTATGGAACGATCTCAACTCCTGCTGAATTCTGTAAAGTTATAACGACCCTTTACACTCTCATTTGAGGTGTAAGTTTGGACGTATTAGAGGTTAAATGGGTCTTTCCAATTTAAGTAAAATTAAAGGGAAATTGTTTTTTGTATGTTTGGGGTCATTATATAAGTCATTTTTATGTTAAACTTACCTAGACTAAATCATATTTTCACCACACCCAGATATTCCCTAAATTCATATGCTCTCCAAGAATTTCCCCTCTAGAACTTCATGGAAGAGAAGGAACAAAGTTTTCACACAATATTATTTATATTCATGATGTAGGTAGGGCTTCATGCAAGGATAATATTCATCCGGGTCCCTCCAAACTCATTTTCAAAATAGTTATTCCCGTCAAAAATTAGGGCTTGACTTCATCTCACTGGGCTCCTTTAAAAAATGTATCTATGATTGATTAATCTATATATATGCATGAAATGTAGGATTTCCTAATCCATAGATTTTTATATTGAATCCCTCCAGAACCGATGAAACCCCAAATTACTCAAATAGATCTTGTAATGTTGGTTTTTAATTTAGAAGAACCTTATATGAGAATACGTATGGTCTGATTGGTTAATTGAAATATAGTTATCCATGCTTATGTTTCAATTCTAGATTTGTATGTTGAATATGATTCTATGACCTTGAGGGAAAAATATAGAATTATGCATGATTATGAGATATATAAAAGATGATGTTGTTATAACTGAATAAAAAAAAATTTACCATGAGTAATGGAATTGATTTACAAAAGAATAACTAGTGGTCTGATTGGTGTGTTGAGGATTTATTCCCATGTATACATTATGTAATGAATTGATATGATGTGAATGTTAGTACAATGTAGTGTTCTAGGTTGGAAAACTAGTCTCACTATGAATCTATGAGCTTTAGTACGAGTTATGTTGAGATTAGTGTCAAGACTTCTTACCATAATATGAAGTTTAGTCAACTTATAATGAAATCAGTGGGAAATTAATGCTTAGCACTGAGTGGAAATGTATGATATGGAATTCCTCACGTTGGAAAGGTCGGTTTTAGGAGCAATCTCTAGGAAGGAAGACCTCACGTTATTAGAGGCTGGGTTCAGTGATTCTTATTTAAATTTAAAAATTAAAATTAATACTTATTCAAACTAAAAAAAAGGAAATAATTTGTTTTATCCATTGTTAAAAAAGAATTGTCCTTAAAAACCAAAATAAAAATGGTTTATTCATATTTCGAACTAGGTTTGACACGACACTTGCTTTGACAAGATACGTAGGCAACCTTATTTTAGGTTCTATCAAACCAAAAAAAAAAATGAGAAAGTCCTCATCAAAAAGATTGGGACAAAAATTTTTATTTTAAAATTATTATTTAAATTCAAATTAAAATGTTTGTCTTCGTTATTTTTAAAATCTAAAAAAGGGAGGTAATTTTTTCTTCAAATGGAGTTTATTCTTAAAAAAAATAATTCTTGACTTGGTTGGTACAAGCATATTAGAATAGCATAAGAAAAAGCAACTTGTTTTAAATAAGCAACCAATTTTGTTTTGACCTTGTATTACGACACACACACATATTCTTGAGAAATTATCATGCTAAAAGTTAAGGCATAAAACAATTAGACCTTATTGTGTCATGTGCATTGTGTGGTGATGTTTAGATAAAATTCAAAGTAATGACTTTGTGTGATCTAGAACATGGCCGGAATGTAGGTTGAGGCCAAATTTTGAATGACATTCAACTTAAGAAAGGATATAGACTTTGTTTTGATCCAATTGTACCTTTCAAGCCTACAAAATGAACATTCTATCCATAGAACTATTATTTTGAGCATATACCTTTTTCTTTGAATAACCACATCTTAGCATATATTACTTTTGAGTGCATAAATGCGCTATTTCTTCTCTCACCTCCTTGAGTGCACCTATGAATTATCTACACAGTGCCAAAGATCTAAGTAGGGTAACAGAGTGAAAAGATCAAATATGAAAAAGTAAAAAAAAAACAAAGAAAGCTAGAAAATATGAAAAAGAAAATCAACAAAAAAAATAGAAAATAATAAAAAGGAAACAAAATATCAGGAGAAACTTTCGAGAGAACAAAGGCCAAATGCCAAGAAAAAAACTGAGGGCATTGTGCAAATTTTATGATGAAAAGTGATTTTACCCAAATAAATATTCTACTTTTCCGAAGCCTACATTATATGTAATGACATGTCTTTTTTTATTATCTCTTTTTTATGTTCTCACATTAGAGGATACATACATGTGTTCCAAGCATATGATATCTCAATCTAATGCATTGTGTATCATTTCGAGTGTGAGTGACTTATAAAATGTCCTAAGTCATAACACTTCTATTGTCTGAAGTAGGATCATCATTTGTTGCAAGGGCGCTTGAAATAAGAGGACATAATAATTTATCCCTTAATTTAGGAAAAGTGAACTATACGTGTAAATACTTAAGTATGTTTTGAGATATCATTTGAAACTATAGACTTACTAAATGACATAAAAATTTGTTTGTGAAAATAGTTGAAGGTGATTAATGTATTAACACTAATTTTTTGTACAATATTAAAGTTAAAGTAATCTCAACCATGATTAATTTCTTTCATTTTATCTCTAGTTTTTTTTTTTAAAAAAAGAGGTCTTTTTACAAAACAATTAAAAAATATTTTTTATTGATATGAACAACGTTAGACTTAATTTGCTCTATACAAGATATGTGGGGAGTCTTAAAAGCGCTCGGTCCTCATATAATAAAATTTAAATCCTTAAAGGAATGAAATTGGATCGTTCTTTAACAAATATTATAAATTAAAGAGTTTCAAATACTGTCATATTAAAAGTTGAGCATATTTTTAGTTGTTAAAAAAGAATAACTCTCTTTTCTAGGAAACAGTCTCCTATACCCAAAATTCTATTGACTTAAGCTAGAGCTTCATATGATGTCTATTAACTTAAAAAAAGGATGAAATTATGTTTTTTTGGAATAATATAAGGTAACTACTTAGTAACAAAGTGTTAATGCATAAACGTCAAGAAACGACCATGACGTCTAGAAATTAGTGATTTGGACTAGTTGGTCTATGTCCTCTTTTTATGAATCTTAAAGTGTCGTATCAGGACTAATATAGTATAAAGAATATAAATAATTAAATATATTTTTAGGGTGAACGTCTGGGTACGACTGCCAAAGGACCACCGTAGGGTCCTGAGAAGGGCCCACACCTTGGACCCAAAAATCCGTAAAAACTGGCATGACTTACAAAGCAAAACGACGATCTTCAACCAATATACCCAAAGTATATTGGTATCTTGGGGTTGAGACATAATATCCTCACCAATTCCTCTACCCATCCTCCCACTTTGCACTAAAACGATGGAGCAGCAATACTATAGTAATTACACCTACAATCCATAGGTAGAGGTGCGTAGATGCTGACCAAATTTTAGTTTAGTTTTTAGTTTGGGGTATTAGTTTTAATGGGTTATTTAATTAGGGTTAAGGGTTTTTGGATATATAACTAATTTCCTTATAAGAATATACTTAAGACTGTAACCCTAAGACTTTAAGGCATTCAACTGAACACGCAACTCAAGTCAAAAACTCAACTTCCCTCTCCCAAAATTCTCTAGTACACCACTATAAAAAAGAAGACAGTTTCAAATTGTGATTAATAACTCGACTTTACTCCATCATTATAAAGTGATTGATCGAGATATAGAAGTGTCACTCCCGAGATACCCCCATATCTACCACATGACCTAGGGCCACAAATGATCCCAAGCACCCTGTTTGCATTAAAAAAAACATACTAAAGATATAAACAAAAGCAGAAGCTAAATCTAATTAAAATGAATATATTTGGAATACTCATATATAATAATTGAGATATATAAAAAAAACAATAGTTTAATACAAAGAAGGTTAACTTAATACTAAGTTTAAACTAACTATGTGTGAAAATAGACTATAATGACTAGAAATGATGGGATATACCTAGCTAAGTCCAGAAAAAAAGAAACTAAAGGACTAAAATATGAAAAAGAAACTCATGACTATTATCTTAAGAGATAAGGACTTACCACTATCTATTGAATTCGACATAGGGATTGATCTAAGCATGATCTTAATGTTGATAACCTAAACCT
>JAKWJA010001317.1:0-24653 GCA_027704765.1 Solanum habrochaites | reverse complement strand
TAACGGCATTGCCCACGTCGAATCATTCGACCTTACGTGTTTGCCCAAAAGGCATGATGGCATTTGCCATGCCCGACGTAAGTTGAACGTGTCTGTGTGCTGTCCAAAGGCGGGGTATGTGATCAACGCATGCGTCGTTTGACCATGTCTGATGCCCAAAGGCGATGATGGCATGCCACGCCCAACGCGCTCGACCGCGTTCCGTCCACGGGGATGATTGGATGCCAGCCCGACATCGTTCCGACTATGTGTGCGCTGTCCAGGCGCTCATGGCCTGCCCCGTGGACGTCTTTCGCCATTTCTGGTGCCCCACGCGAGTCTGATGGCATGACACGCCCCACGTGCGAACGGTGTGTGTGCTGCCCAAAAGCGAGAATGGCCTGCCACGCCCAACGTAGTGACGGACCGCTTTCTGGTTTATGGTGTGCGGTACCAAAGGCGAGGATGGCAGTTACGCCGACGTGTTTTGACGTGTGTTCTTCTAAGGGCGCGGTGATGTATGCCAAGCCGACGTCGTTTTATTAAACAGTGTTGGCTGCCAAAAGGCGATGATGGCATGCCCACCCCGACGTCGTCCTCGACCGGGTGTGTGCTGTCCAAAAGGTGGATGATGGTATGTCACGCCGACTCGGTTCGACAGTCGTGCTTTAAAAGGCGGTGATGTCATTCCACGCAAGGACGGTCGTTCGACCGTGTGTGGGCTTTAAATGGCGATGATGGGGAGCCACGCCAAAGGTAGTTCTTGACCGTTTGTGTGCAGCCCAAAGGCGATGATGATGCAGGCCCTGAGTCCTTTGACCGTGTGGGTGTCCAAGGCGGTGATGTCAGCCACGGCACGACGTTAGTTGGGAACGTGTGTGCCAACCCAAAGGCGAAATGGCATGCCACGCCCGACCGTCATTCAAACCTTTTGAGGCTCCCCCAAAAAACGATGATGGCATAACCACGCCTGACGTTGTTCGACAGTGTGTGCTGCCCAAGGCGATGATGGCATGCCACGCCCGACGTCATTCGACGTGTGTTCTTTCCAAGGGCGGTGATTTCATTCCACGTCAGACGTCGTCCGACCGTGCATGCACTCCAAGGGCGGTGATGAAATTCCACGCCCTACGTTGTTCGACCGTGTGTGCTGCTCAAAGGCGATGATGGCATGCCACGCCTGACATTGTTCGACCGTGTGTGCTTTCCAAAGGCGGTGATGGCATGTCATGCCCGACGTCGTTCGACCATGTGTGCTTTCAAAAGACGGTGATGGCATGCTACGCCCTACATCATCCGATCGTGCGTGCAGTCCAAGTGCGGTGATGTCATGTCATGCCCGACATCGCTCAACCGTGTGTGTTGTCCAAAGGCAGTGATGGCATGCCACGCCCGACGCCATTTGATCGTGTGAGCTAGTCCAATGACGATAATGGTATACCACGCCGTACGTTGTTCGACTGTTTGTGCTACCCATAGGCAATGATGGCATGCCACGCCCGACGTCGTTTGACCGTGTGTACTTTTTAAAGGCGATGATGGCTTGCTACACCCGACGTCGTTTGACCATGTGTGATATCCAATGGCGGTGATGTCATGCCACGCTCGACGTCGTCCGACAGTGTGTGCTGTCCAATGACAGTGATTTCATGCCACGCTCGACGTCGTTTTATCGTTTTTGCCCTCCAAAGGCGGTGATTTCATGCCACGACTGACGTAGTTCGACCGTGTGTGCAGCCCAAAGCGATGATGGCATGCCACGCCCGACGTCGTTTGACCGTGTGAGTTGTCCAAAGGCGGTGATGGCATGCCACACCCGACATCATTTGACCGTATTTGCCATCCAATGGCTATGATGGCATGCCACGCCCGACGTCGTTCGATCGTGTTTGCCGTCCAAGGGCTATGATGGCATGCCACGCCAGATGTCGTTCGACCGTGTTTGCTGTCCAAAGGCAGTGATGTCATGCCACGCCCAACGTAGTTCGAAAGTATGTGCAGCCCAAAGGCGATGATGGCATGCCATGCTCGACATCGTTCGACCGTGTGTGCTGTCCAAAGGCGGTGATGTGATGCCACGCCCGACGTCGTTTTACCATGTGTGCTGCCCAAAGGCGATGAAGGCATTCCACGCGCAACGTCGTTCAACCGCGTTTTCCATCCAAGGGCGATAATGGCATGCCACCCCTGACGTCGTCTGACTGTGTGAGCTAGTCCAAAGGCGATAAAAGCATGCCACGCTGGACATTGTTTGACTTTTTGTGCTGCCCAAAGGCGATGATGCCATGCCACGCCCCACGTTCGACCGTGTGTGCTGCCCAAAGGCGATGAATGGAATGCCACTCCCGACGACGTTCGACCGTGTGTGGTGTCCAAAGGTGATGATGGCAGGCCACGCCCGACGTCGTGCGACCATGCGTGCATTCCAACAGCGGTGATGTCTTGCCACGCTCGACGTCGTCCGACCGTGTGTGCTGTCCAACGGCGGTGATGTCATGTAACGCCGGTCGTCGTTCGAACCTTGGTATGTCCAAGCGGCGGGTGATGTCATGCAACAGCCCAGACGTTTCTGATCGTGCGTGAGTCCAAGGGCGGTGATGTATGCAGGCAGACGTCATTCGACCGTATGTGCTGCCCAAAAGGCGATAATGGCATGCCATGCCCGACGTCGTTTGACCGTGTGTGTTGTCCAAAAGAGGTGATGGCATGTCATGCCTAACGTCATCCGACCGTGTGTGCTTTCCAAGGGTGGTGATGGTATGTTATGCCCAATGTCGTTCGACCGTGTTTGCCGTCCAAGGGCGATGATGGCATGCCTCGCCCGACGTCGTGCGACCGTGTGTGCTGCCCAAAGGCGATGATGGCATTCCACGCCCAACGTCGTTCTACCGTGTTTTTCCGTCCAAGGGTGATAATGGCATGCCACGTCCGATGTCGTTCGACCTTGTGTGCAGTTCAAGGGCGGTGATGTCAAGCCACGCCTGATGTCGTTCGACCGTTTGTGCTTCCCTAAGGCGATGATAGCATGCAACGC
Source organism: Solanum habrochaites (assembly GCA_027704765.1). NCBI lineage: Eukaryota > Viridiplantae > Streptophyta > Magnoliopsida > Solanales > Solanaceae > Solanum > Solanum habrochaites. The sequence continues at coordinate 21,640 of JAKWJA010001317.1, read as the reverse complement.
CCGACGTCGTTCGACCGTGTGTGCAGCCCAATAGAGATGATGGCATACCACGCCCGACGTCGTTCGACCATTTATGCTACCCAAAGGCGATGATGTCATGCAACGCCTGACCTTGTTCGACCGTGCATGCAATCCAAGGGTGGTGATGGCAGGCCACGCCCAACGTCGTTCAACCTTTTGTGCTCCCCAAAGCGGAGGGATGGAATAATTTCAACGCACCGAACGCTGTTCGATCGTGTGTTGCTGCCCCAAAGGCGGAGAGGCATGACCACACATACGTCGTTCGACGTGTGTGCTCTCCAAAGGGGGTGATGGCCTGGCACGCCCAGCCGTTCGTTGCGACGCTGGGGTGGTGTGCTTCAAAAGGCGTTGATTGTCATGCCACGCTCGGACGTCGTTCGACCGTGTTGCTTGTCCAAAGGCGGTGATGGAATGTTCACGCTTGATGTCGTTCGACCGTTTTGTTTCCGTAAGGGCTTGATGGGAATGCCACGCAAGCATCACTTTGGACTAGATCAGACGTTGTTAGACCGTTTGTGTGTTGTCCAAAGGCAATGATGGCATTGTCACGCCCGACGTCGTTCGTGACAACGTGGGTTGTCCAAAGGCGGTGCCTCGTCGGTGTGATGTCATGCCACGCACGACGTCATTCGACAGTGTGTATGCCCAAAGGCGATGATGGAAGGAAACGCCCGACGTCGTTAGACCGTGTGTTGCCCAAAGGCGATGATGGAATTCCACGCCCGACGTGTCTGACCATAGTGAGGCCCAAAGGTGGGGAGTAATTGACACGCCCCGATTTAGTCGCGACAAGTTGTTTGTTGAACAAAGGCAGGATTGATGATTGAATGCCACGCTCGACGCGTGCTCTCGACCGTGTTGCCATCAAGGGAGATGATGATGGATGCCACGCCCGCGCGTGTCGACTGATGTGAGCTAGTCAAAGGAGATGATGGTATGCCCACGCACGACGTCGTTCGACCGTGAATTGTGTGCTTTCCAAGGGCGGATGCATGGACATTGGCCACGCCCGACGTAGTTTTCAACCTTTTTTGCTCCCCAAAGGGCGAGGATGGCATGCCACGCCCGACGAGTTCGATCGTGTGTGCTGCCACAGGCGATGATGGACTTGACACACCCGACGTAGTTCACACACTGTGTGCTCTCCAAAAGGGGTTGCCATGGAATGTAAAGCCCGACGGAGGATCGACCGGGGTGCGTGAATTGTGTGCCTTGCAAAGGGCGTTGATGTCATTCCACGCCGACGTGTTTTGACTTGGTGCTGTCCAAAGGCGGGTGGGGGGGTTGAGGGCATGCACGTTGATGTCGTGCGACTGTGTTTTCGTTAAGGGCTATGAGGGCAGCCAACGCATAATAACCTTTGGACCTAGCTCACACGCTTTGTTCGACCGTGTGTGCTGTCCAAGGCAATGATGGCATGTCACGCCCCGAGTCGGTTCGACCTCGTGGGCTGTCCAAAGGCGGAGATTGTCGTTCGATGTGTGGTGTTGTCCTAAGGTGATGATGGCTGTTCACGCCCGACGTCGCTTAACTATGTGAGCTAGCCCAAAGGCGATGATGAGATGCCACCCGAACATCGTTGATACCGTGAATTGTGTGCATGTCTTAAGGGCAATGATGGCTGCACGGCCCGAGCGTCGTTGGACTGTGTTGTGATGTCCAAAGGCCGTGAGGGAATGCCTGCCCCCCTCAGTTCGACCGTGGGATGTGTCAAAGGCGGTGATGTCACGCAACGCTTGACGTATTTCGACCGTGTGTGCTGCCCTAGGGCGGTGATGTCATGTCACGCCCGACGTAGTTCGAACTTGTGTACTGTCTAAAGGCGGTGATGTCATTCCATGACCAAAGTCGTTCGATCGTGTGTGTTGCCCAAAGGCGATGATGAAATTCCATGCCCGACGTCGTTCGACCGTGTGTGCTGCCCAAAGGCGATGATTGAATGCCACGCCCGACGTCATTCGACCGTGTGGTCTGTCCAAAGATGGTGATGTCATGCCATGCTGGACGTAGTTCGGCCGTATGTGCTTCCCAAGGGCGGTGATGTCATGCCACACCCGACGTCGTTCGACCGTGAGTGCTGCCCAAAGGCGATAAAGTCATCCACGCCCGACGCCGTCTGACTGTGTGAGCTAGTCCAAAAGTGATGATGGCATGCCACGCCGGATATTCGTTCGACCGTGTGTGCTGACTAAGGGCCATGATGGCATGCCACGCCAGACGTCAGTCGACCGTGTGTACTGTCCAAAGGCCGTGATGGCATGCCACGCCTGACATTGTTCGACCGTGTTTGCCGACCAAGGGCGATGAAGGCATGCCACGCCCGACGTCATCTGACCGTGTATGCTGCCAAAAGGTGATGATTGAATGCTAGACTGACGTCATTCGACCGTGTGTGCTGTCCAAAGTCGGTGATGTAATGCCACGCCCGACGTAGTCCGACAGTGTGTGCTGCCCAAGGGAGGTGATGTCATGCCACACCCGACGTCGTTCGACCGTGAATACTGCCCAAAGGCGGTGCTTGCATGTCACGCCTGACGTCGTTCGACTGTGTTTGCCGTCCAAGGACTATGATGGCATGCCACGCCATCATCACCTTTGGACTAGCTCACACGTCGTTCGACCGTGTGTGCTGTCCAAAGGCAATGATGGCATGTCACGACCGACGTCGTTCGACCTCGTGGGCTGTCCAAAGTCGGTGATGTCACACCACGCACGACGTCATTCGACCGTGTGTGTTGCCCAAAGGAGATGATGGAATGCCACGCCCGATGTTGTTCGACCGTGTGTGTTGTCCAAAGGCGGTTATGTCCTGCAACGCTCGACGTAGTCCGACCGTGTGTGCTGCCCAAGGACTATGATGGCATGCCACGCCCGACGTCGTTTGAGCGTGTGTGCTGCCCAAAGGTGGTGATGTCATGCCACGCCCGATTTAGTCCGACCATCTATGCTGCACAAAGGCGATGATGTCATACCACACCCAACATCGTTCGACCGTGTTTACCATCCAAGGGCAATGATGGCATGCCACGCCCGACGCCATTCGACTGTGTGATCTAGTCCAAAGGCGATGTTGGTATGCCACGTTCGACGTCGTTCGACTGTGTGTGCTGTCTAAGGGCCATGACGGCATGCCACGCCCGACGTCGTTCGACCGTGTGTGCTGTCCAAAGGCCACGATGCATGCCAAGAAAGACGTAGCGAGAAAGGGCTGTCTGATCGTCCAAGGCGCTCATAGGGTGACGTCATGCAAGCTGATGGTAGTTTGACTTTGTGTGCTGCCTAAGGAAAGTGATTGTCATGCCCACTCCCGAGTCGTTCAACGGGAGTGCTGCCAAAGAAATGATGGCATGGCCTCGCCCGACGCGTTGAACGTGTTTGCAATTCCAAAGGGCGATGATTGCATGACACGCCTAACGCCGTCCAACGTGTCAGCTAGTCCTAAGGTGTGATGATGCCACGCCGAGTGTTTCGAAACGTTGTGTGCGTGCTTAGGGCCATGACATGATGGATGCACGCAAATGTCGTTCGATCGTGTGTGCTATCCAAAGGCCGTGATGACATGCCACGCCTGACGTCGTTCGACCGTGTTTGCCGTCCAAGGGCGGTGATGGCATGCCACGCCTGACGTCGTCTGACAGTGTGTGACGCCCAAAGGCAATGATTGAACGCCACGCCCGAAGTTGTTCGACCGTGTGTACTGTCCAAAGGAGGTGATGTCATGCCACGCCCGACGTAGTCTGACAGTGTGTGCTGCCCAAGGGCGGTGACGTCATGCCACACCCGACGTCATTCGACCGTGAGTGCTGCCCACAGACGGTGTTTACATGTCACACCTGACGTCGTTCGACCGTGTTTGCCATACAAAGGCTATGATGGCATGCCACGCCATCATCATCTTTTGACTAGCTCACACGTTGTTCGACCGTGTGTGTTGTCTAAAGGCAATGATGGCATGTCACGCCCGATGTCGTTTGACCTTGTGTGCTGTCCAATGGCGGTGATGTCATGCCATGACCGACGTAGTCTGACAGTGTGTGCTGCCCAAGGGTGGTGATGTCATGCCACACCCGACGTCGTTCGACCGTGAGTGCGCACCAAAGACGGGGGGTTGAATGTCACACGACATGACGTCGTTCTACCGTGTTTTTGCAGTCCCATGGCTTTGATGGCATGCCAGCCTCATCACCTGGGACTGCTCCACACGTTGTTCGACTGTGTGTGCTGTCCAAAGGCGATGATGGCATGTCACGCTCGACGTCGTTCAACTTTGTGTGCTTTCAAAAGGCGGTGATGTCATGCCACGCACGACGTCATTCGACCGTGTGTGTTTCCCAAAGGCGATGATGGAAAGCCACGCCCGACGTTGTTCGACCGTGTGTGCTTCCCAAAGGCGATGATGGAATGCCTCGCCCGACGTTGTTCGACCGTGTGTGCTTTCCAAAGGGGGTGAAGTCATGCTAAGCCCGACGTAGTCGACCGTGTATGCTGCCCAAGGGCTATGATGGCATGCCATGTCCGACATCGTTCGACCGTGTGTGCTGACCAAAAGGCGATAATGGCATGCCATGCCCGACGTTGTTCGACCGTGTATGTTGTCCAAAGGCGGTGATGGCATGCCACACCCGACAACGTCTGACTATGTGAGCTAGTCCAAGGGCTATGATGGCATGCCACGCCTGACGTCGTTCTACCGTGTGTGCAACCCAAAGGCGATGATGAAATGCCACGCCCGACGTCGTTTGACCGAGTGTGCTGTCCAAAGGCGGTGATGTCATACCACACCCGACGTCGTTCGACCGTGTGTTCTTCCCAAAGGCGATGATGGCATTGCCACGCCCGACGTCGTTCGACCGTGTTTGTTGCCAAGGGCGATGATGGCATGTCACGCCTGACGCCGTCCGACTATGTGAGCTATTCCAAAGGTGATGATGGAATGCCACGCCCGACGTCGTTCGACCGCGTGTGCTGCCGAAATGTGATGATTGCATACCACGCCCGACTCCGTCGGACTGTGTAAGCTAGTCCAAAGGCGATGATGGCATGTCAGGCCCGACGTCGTTCGACCGTGTTTACCGTCCAAGGGCGATGATGGCATGCCACGCCCGACGTCCGACTGTGTGAGCTAGTCCAACGATGATGATGGCATGCCAAGCCGGACGTCGTTCGACTGCTTGTGCTGCCCAAAGGCAATGATGGCATGCCACGCCCGACGTGGTTCGACCATGTGTGCTGCCCAAAGGCGATGATGGCATGCCACGCCCGACGTTACCGACCGTCTATGCTATCCAAGGACGGTGATTTCATGCCATGCCCGACGTCGTCCGACCGTGCGTGCAGTCAAAGGGCCGTGATGTCATGCCACGACCGACGTTGTTCGACCGTGTGTACTGCCCAAAGGCGATGATGGCAAGCCACGCCCGACGTCGTTCGATCGTGTGTGCTGTCCAAAGGCGGTGATGGCATGTCATGCCCGACGTCGTTCAACCGTGTGTGCTTTTAAAAGGAGGTGATGTCATGCCACGACCGAAGTCGTTCGACCGTGTGTGTTGCTTAAAGGCGATGATGGCATGCCATGCCCGACGTCGTTCGGCCGTATTTGCCATCAAATGGCTATGATGGCATGCCACGCCAGACGTCGTTCGACCGTGTGTGCTGTCCAAAGGCAGAGATGTCATGCCACACCCGATGTAGTTCGAACGTATGTGCAGCCCAAAGGCGATGGCGGCATGCCACGCCCGATGTCGTTCGACCGTATTTGCCATCAAATGGCTATGATGGCATGCCACGCTCGACGTCGTTCAACCGTATTTGCCGTCCAAGGGCTATAATGGCATGCCACGCCAGACGTCGTTCGACCGTGTGTGCTGTCCAAAGGCAGAGATGTCATGCCACGCCCGATGTAGTTCGAGGTATGTGCAGCCCAAAGGCGATGATTGCATGCCACGCCCGACGTCGTTCGACCGTGTGTGCTGTCCAAAGGCGGTGATGTGATGACACGCCCGACGTCGTTTTACCATGTGTGCTGCCCAAAGGCGATGAAGGCATGCCACGCCCAATGTCGTTCGACCGTGTGTGCTGCTTAAAGGCGATGATGGCATGCCACGCCCGACGTAGTTCGACCGTGTGTGCAGCCAAAAGGCGACGATGGCATGCCACAGCTGACGTCGTTTGACCGTGTGTGCTGTCCAATGGCGGTGATGGCATGCCACGCCCGACGTCGTTCGACCGTGTTTGCCATACAAGGGCTATGATGGAATGCCACGCCTGACATCGTTCGACCGTGTTTGCCGTCCAAAGGCTATGATGGCATGCCATGCCCGACGTCGTTCGAACATGTGTGCTTCCCAAAGGCAATAATGGCATGCCACGCCTGATGTCGTTCAACCGTGTGTGCTGTCCAAAGGCGGTGATGTCATTCCACGCCCGACGTAGTTCGACCGTGTGCACAGCCCAAAGGCGATGATGGCATGCCACGCCTGATGTGGTTTAACCGTGTGTGCTTCCCAAAGGCGGTGATGTCATGCCACACCCAACGTCGTTCGACTGTGTGTTCTGCCCAAAGGCAATGATGGCATGCCACGCCCGACGTCGTTTCGGACCGTGTGTTAGCGTCCCAAGGGCCGATGATGGAGCCACCGCATGACGCCTCTGACTATGTGAGCTAGTCCAAAGGTGATGATGGAATTCCATGCCGGACGCCGTCCGACTGTGTCAGCTTGTCCAAAGGCGACGATGGCGTGCCATGCCCGACGTTGTATCGACCCGTGGTTTTGTTCCAGTGGCGATGATGGGCATGCCACGACCGGACGTTCGATGGTGAGCTCGTCCAATGACGATTGAGGGCATACATGACCTGACCGTACGTGTTCGACTGTTTGTGCTACCCATAGTCAATGATGGCATGCCATGCCCGACGTCGTTTGACCGTGTGTGCTTTTTAAAGGCGATAATGACATGCTACACCCGACGTCGTTTGACCGTGAGTGATATCCAATGGAGGTGATGTCATGCCACACTTGACATCGTCCGACTGTGTGTGCTGTCCAATGACAGTGATGTCATGCCACGCCCGATGTCGTTTTACCATGTTTGCCCTCCAAAGGCGGTGATGTCATTCCACGACTGGCGTAGTTCGACCGTGTGTGCAGCCCAAAGGCGATGATGGCATGCCACGCCCGACGTTGTTTGACTGTGTGAGTTGTCCTAAGGCGGTGATGGCATGCCACGCCCGACGTCGTTCGACCGTATTTGCATCACAATGCTTGAGGATGCCACGGCCAGACGTAGTCGACTGTGTTTGCTGTCCAAGGGCTATGATGGCATGCCACGCCAGACGTCGTTCGACCGTGTGTGCTATCCAAAGGCAGTGATGTCATACCACGCCCAATATAATTCGAACGTATGTGCAGCCCAAAGGCGATGATGGCATGCCACGCCCGACGTCGTTCGACCGTGTGTGCTATCCAAAGGCGGTGATGTGATGCCACGCCCGACGTTGTTTTACCATGTGTGCTGCCCAAAGGCGATGAAGGCATGCCACGCCCAACGTCGTTCAACCGCGTTTTCCATCCAAGGGCGATAATGGCATGCCACCCCTGACGTCGTCCGACTGTGTGAGCTAGTCCAAAGGCGATAAAAGCATGCCACGCTGGACGTCGTTCAACTTTTTGTGCTACCCAAAGACGATGATGCCATGCCACACCCACGTTCGACCGTGTGTGCTGCTCAAAGGCGATGAATGGCATGCCACTCCCGACGTCGTTCGATCGTGTGTGGTGTCCAAAGGTGAGAATGGCATGCCACACCCGACGTCATTTTACCATGTGTGTTGTTCAAGGGCGGTGATGTCATGCCACGCTTGACGTTACCGACTGTGTGTGCTATCCAAGGGCGGTGATGTCATGCCACGCCTGACGTCGTGCATCACACTCCATCCTCGAAAAATGACGGGAAGTCCAAAGGAGGGGGGAGGTCTTGAACGATGAGACGTAGTACCAACGTGGTGTGCATGTACAATGGGTGGTATTCATGCCAAGCCCGAGTTCTTACGATCAGCGCGAGTCAAAGGGCGGGACTACAGATCTATCTCACCCTTACATCTCATTCTTCTTCATTAACATCCGCCAACGGAGACCCAGTCATTCCACTCCTTACCCTACCCTACCCTCGCTCGATATCATGTACAGGACGACGTCATCGACCATTGTGCTGCCCAAAAGGTATAAGGCATGAGCCCGACCGTCTTTGAACCGTTGTGTGTTTTCTAAGGCGGTGATGGGCATGTAATGCCCAGACGTCGTACACCGGGGTTGTGTGCTTTCAAGGGCGGTGAGTCATCTGCCCCCAAAACCTAAGCCCTACGTTCATCGTGTGTGCTGCCCAAAAGAGAGAATGGCCATGCCACGCCCGACATCATTTGACGTGTGTGCTGTCCAAAGGCGGTGATGTCATGCCAACTGACTATCTCGAACGTGTGTGTTGGGCCAACGATGGTTTGCATGTCATGCCCGCCGACGTTGTCTCGACCGTTGTGTTTTGTCCGAGGGCGGTGATGGCATTGCAACCGGGCCTAAGTCGTTTGATCGTGCGTGCAGTCCAGGGATTATTGTCTGTCAAGCACGGACGTCGTCGGACCGGTCTGTGTGCCCAAAAGGCGTGGATAATGGCAGGCATGCCGACAGCGTTTGACCATGTGTGTTGTCCAAAGGCGGTGATGGCATGTCCATGCCCGACGTCGTTCGGACCGTGTGTCTTTGTCAAAGCAGGTGATGCAAATGCCAACAGCCCAACGCGTTCCGTCACACCTTCGATGTGTTTGTCGTTCAAGGGCTATGACTGGCATGCCACGCCGAGTTGACATCCGCACACCCGTGCGTGCTGACCCAAAAGAGCATGATGGCATGGCCACACCGACGTCCCCCCCAAGTGAAAGTGGTGCGTCCCAACAGGCTCGGTGATGGCCATGTTCACGACATGATATCTTTTCAACGAGTTTGACGTGCAAGGGCCTATGATGGCATGTGCCACGACCTACGTCCTTCGGACCGTGTGTTCTACGGTAAGGCGATGATTGCATGACACGCCCGAGTGTACTCGACGAATCGTGTGCTCTTGCAAGGCCACGGATATCAGCCACCGCCCTTGACGCCGAACTGCAACCGACACCAACTGTGTTGTCCTCAGGGACAAATGAAGTGTCATGACCCCCCCCACGCTCGACGTTGTCGAATGTAGTTTGTGTCCAAACAAACAGGACTTTCCCCGCACCCCGGTGATGTCCAATGCCACGCCCGGACGTCGTCGGCCCCCCACCCACACCCCCAGGGCCCCACCCACTGCATGCATCACAAGGCGCCCGGTGATGTATGCCCACAACACCCACGACACGTCGGTTCGACCGGCCACCCCCATCGAAGAGTGCACCCTGTCCAAGGGCCAGGTAATGTCAAGCCACACCCGACGCGCGGCTGACGTGCAGCGTACACACTAGCCCCCCAGGACCCCGTGATGTTACTGCCCCAAAAACCGACCGTCCGCGCCCTCCTCGACACCATCGGCACCCCGTACTGCAAACCCCCCCAAATGCTGATGACTCGGCATGCCACGCCGACGTCGTTCACCGGTGTGTGCTGCCCAAAAGGCGATGATGGCATGCCACTCTCCGAAGTGTCTCACCGTATGGTTGTCAACCCACAAAGGCCACCCGGTGTGGCCATATCACGGCCCGCGCACTCGTCCGACTGTGGATGCTGTACCAAGGGCCCGGTAATCGTAATAGCCAAGCCCCGACAGATTTGCAACCAACCCGACCCGTGACAACGCGTGCCTGTCAAGAGAAAACCCGGTGCTTATACTGCACGCCCGACCCCGTTGGCCGAAATCCGTGTCCACCCCACCCCCCCCGTTGTGCTTCCACAGGCGCGGTGACCATCCGCTCCCCCAGAAACTGTGCTGCACGCATGACGTCCGTCAGCCCCGCACCACCCCCGGCCGACCGTGTGCATCCAATGGCGGCGCATCGTCCCCCCGACACTGTCACCCTGCCAACACCCACCGCCGATGTTACGTCCGCCTCGCACCGTGCGGCCTGACAGTCACACCACCTCAACCATCACCAAACTAGGGCCAGGAATTGACAGTGATTGTCATCCGCGACCATGCCCCCGACGTCCTCTCAGACCCCACTTTTGTGCTCCCGCCCACCACCAAAAGGGAACGGACTCCCCAGATCGGCCCATGACCCAGCATGCGCCCGACAAACCCGCTCATAAACATCCAGCCGCCCCCCACCTGTGTGCTGCCCAAAGGCGATCCTCGCAGCATGCCCCAGAGTCCGCTCGACGTCGTTTCAACCGCGTCCTGTGTGTACCAACAGGCGGTCCGCATCGAATGCTCATGACCACGCCGAAAGTACAGTCCCACGACCGTGCATCGCCGTACAAGGGCGGTCCCGGTAGCCCGACCTCGCTAAGCATGCACCACAAGCCGACACAGCCTTGTCACCGGAGTACCGCACTCCAGTGTGACAATGTCCAAGGGAGTGAATTCATGCCACACACGCCAGACGTCGTTGACCGTGCCATGCCGTCACCCTAGCCACGCCGTTTTAAGAACCATCGTGCCCAGTGCCCATGGCCGACCGTCGTCCAGATCGTCGCCTGCAGTACACCAAATGTCCAACACCGCGTGATGGACCACACATGTACCCAAGCCGCACAGAACTCGTCCCGTTCATCCTGTGCTGTCATAACGGGCCCGGTGATGTGATGCACTCACGTCGGAACCGATTCGTCGAACGATGGTGCTGTCCCCAAGGCCGGTGATGTATGCCCACACCCGATGTGCCAACCTGTGTGATGTCAAGGGTTAGTGCTATATGCCACGCAGACATATTGCCGATGTATGTGTCTGATCCAAGGTCTGGTGATTCATGCCCAGCCTGAACATTGTTACAACGTGCGTTGCTGTCCAAGACGGTGAAGTCCATGCCACACACCCCACGAAGCTCGTCCCCTCGACCGTCGGTCCTGTGTTGTTGTCCAATAATGCCACACCCGAAGTCATCTGAACCGTGTGTGTGTCCAAGGGCGCGTTAAGTCATGCCAGCCAACTACGTCGTCAGACCGGCTGCAGTCCTAGGCGAGAAGAGCGAGAATGTCATGCCCACGCCCAGATGTGTTTGAACGTTTGTGCCCCGACCCCCACCCCCCACACAACCGCGCCAACATCTGCGCGCCGTGATGGCATTTCACACCGACGTGTTAAAAGGGGTAGCTGCCCAAAGGCGGTGATGGCACGCCACGCTCGACGTTGTTAGATCGTGTGTGCTGTTCAAATGCGGTGATTGCATGTCACGCCTGATGTCGTTCGATCGTGTTTGCTATTCAAAGGCGATGATGGCATGCCACGCCCGACGTCATTCGACCGTTTGTGCTGCCCATAGGCGCGTGATTTCAATCTGTTCAAGGTCGACGACGTTCGACCGTGTGTTGCTGTCCAACGGCCTCCGGTGATGACTGCCCGCCCGAAGTATCCAACCGTCGAGTTCAGGCCAAGGGCGTGATGTCCATGCCAACAACCTAACGGTATTGACCGTTCTTTTTTTTTTTTTTTCTTTGCCGTCAAGGGCGGTAAGTCATGCCACGAACCCGAGGTCTTCCGACAGTTTGTGCTCCCAAAGGTGTGATGATTGGCATGCCAGCCATGACGGTGCGTTCGCGACCGTGTCGTGCTGTCCAAAGGGGTCAGAGATGACTTGTAATGCCACACTCGATGTCGTCTTCGATGGGTGTGCTGTCAACACGAAACGGCCCTCCACACCCCCCCCCAGAATCGACCTACCCCCGGTGGTGATGTCAGCCACGCGCGACCGTAGTGTTGGACGTGTGTGCTACCAAAGGGCGGGTGATGTCATGCCACTCCCCCCCCATGTTTCTGACCGGGGGTGGGTCCAAGGGCTGGTGATGGTATGCCATGCCACGCCCGACCGTTACCGGACTGTCGTGCAGTCCCAAGGGCGGTATGTAATGACATCTCGACGTTGCCCGACATGGGTGTGTCTAAGGGAGAAGTGTGATGACCTGCCACGCCCGATGTCGTACGACCGTTCGTGCATTTAAATTTTCCCAAGGCGCGGTTTAGGTCAAGCCACCGCCTGACATAGTATCGACGTTTGTGCTGCCCAAAGGTGGTTAAGTCAATGTCACGCCGGACATCGTTTCGACGACCTTCGTGTGTGTGCGTACAACGAGGTAGGGTTGATTGTCATGCAACGCCCGACCGTCTTTCGACCGTGCCTTCTGCAATGGTGCGTCCCAAAGGAGGGGGTGATGGCATTTCACGCCACGACGTCATTCGACCGTGTGTGCTGCCAAAAGGCGAGATGGCAATGTCTGCCCGAAGGAGCTTCGCCGGTGTGCTGTCCCAAGTCGCTGGTGATGGCATGTCACGGTGACGTAGTTACGACCGAGTTGTCGTCCAAGGGCTACCGGATGGCAGGCAACGCCAGCGTCGTTTCGACTTGTGGCTTTCCAAAAGGCGATTGATGGCATGCCACGCCCCGACGTCGTATCGACCGAGTGTGCTGGTACCAAAGGGGTGGGTGATGGAATTCACGCCCCGACGTCATTTTACAGATTCGTGCGTGTCCCCCAAAGGCGGTCGGGGTGATGGACATGCCAACGCCCGACGTTTTTCGGACGTTGTGTGAGCTGCCCACAGGCGATGATGGCAGCCAAACCCGACGCGTACGATGGTGGGCTGTCCAAAGGAGGTGATGTCAGGCCAAACGCCAAACGTAGGCGAATCGTTGTGACTGCCCAAGGGCTTGCTGTCTTGACAAAGCCCAACTTTGTCTCCCGTTGTGTGTTTCCAAGGGCGGGGGTGATGTCATGCCACGCCTGACGTTGCCAACTGTGCGTGTAGTCCAAGGGAAGGTGATGTATGACATTGCTCGACGATGCCGACAGTGTCTGCGCTGTCTAAGGCCCGGTGCATTGTCAGGCCACAAGCCCAAAATCGTTCGACCATTTGTGCTGCCCAAGGTGATGATGGCATGCAAAGCCCGACGTCGTTCGATACGAGTGTCTGCTGTCACAAAGGCCCCGGGGTGAGTGGATTTGGTGATGGCATTTCACGCCGACGTCATTCGACCTTGTGTATGTCTCAAAGGTGCGTGGATGTTTCATGCCCCAGCCCGACATCATCACGACTTGTGTGTACCGTCCAAGGGCGTGACTCGTCATGCCAACGGACCGACGGGTTCTACGTGTGAGCTTGCAAAGGGAGGTGAAATGTCATGCCACGGCCTAGGTCGTATAATCGTGCATGCAAGTCACCTGCGTGGTGCAACTGACGTGTCATCCACCCCCGACGTCGTTCGACTGTGTCTGCTGCCCAAAGATGATGATGGCATGCCACGCCTGACGTCGTTCGACCGTGTTTGTCGTCCAAGGGCGATGATGGCATGCCACGCCGAACACCGTCCAACAGTGTGAGCTAGTCCAAAGGCGATGAGGTCATGCCACGCCCGACATCGTTTGACCGTTTGTGCTGCCCAAAGGCGATGATGGCATGCCATGCCCGACGTTGTCACTCGACCCTTCTGGTGTTCTTGTCCACAAAGGTTACGATGCATGGCACTGCCACGCCCGACTGACCACATGCACGACCGGAGTGGTGCTGGCCCACCAAACGGCGATGATGGCAACAGTGACCAAACCACGCCGATTGTACGTTGAAGACGAGTGTGCGTCCAAAGCCCCCCCCAAACAAAAACCCCGACCTCGACGGTGTCCGGCATTTCACGCCCTGCCAAGCAACCATTTTCGACCGGCGTGCTGTCACCAATAGCAGTGAAATGTCCATGCCATGCCACGAGTCGTCCCGACGTGTTGGTTTTCACGGGCCGGTGAACATGGCAGGGCCACGCCCTCGGACGCGCTACCCCCACTCGACCATGTCCCGGTAGGCTCTGTCACAATGCGCAAAGGCCCCACCCCCAGGCCAATCGTAAGATGGCAGGTCATGCCTAGACGTCGTTCGACCGAGTTTGCCATCCAGGGCTATGCATGGCATGCCAACCCAGCGCCCACGGAGACGTCGTTCAATCGTGTGTGACAGTTCGCCCCAACGGCCCGCAGGATGATGGCATGCCCATTGCTCGACGTAATCATCTGACCATGTGTGATTTCCATGTAAACAATAGTGATGTCATGATAGCTCCACGACGTAAGGGACACGGACCGTCTCCCCTATGACCTTACTGGGTTGCCCAAGGACAACTAACACCCGGGGATTGTCCTGCCACACCGCGTCTCCGGGACCGTTGTGTGCTGTCAAGGGCGGTGCTGGCGCCACGGCCGCGTGTGTCGACCATGTGTAATGTTCAAGGCAGAGGTGATGTCAGGACACGCCCGACGTTGCCAACTGGGTAGTGTGCTGTCAAAGGCGGGTGCGGCATGCATCGCCCGACCTCGTGGAACCTGGTGCTGTCCAAGGGCGGTGATGTCAGCCACGCCCGCGTCGTTAGAAGTGTTGTGTTCACAGGCGATGTGATGGCATACCACGCCCTGACGTCGTATCGACCGTGAGTGATGTCACAAAAAGGTGATGTCAGGCCACCACTGACGTAGTGCGAGCGTAATGTGTGCTGAACAAGGGAGGGCGATGGTCATTCTTGCCACGCCTGACGTTGCCGGAATATGGCGTTGTTATCCGCAATCTTACTCGTACACTTCACCACCCCCCCAGCATTCGTCCATTCCCTTTTAAGCCCCCTGTCTATCCCCGCCATCCTGACCCCCTCAGATCTACACTTATACCCTGCCTCCTCTTCCCTAACTCACCATCAGGCCTCACTGACCCACAATCCCACATTAAACACCCACCCAAACCCAATCACCCACTCTCCCAATACTGCCGTCCCCCATCTCCCGCCCCTACACCACTCTGTTCCCCCTCCACTACACCTCACACCCTACCCCCCTTCGCCCCCCACCCCCCCAACCCACCCGACCTCAATACTCCTATCCGTCCTCTCCCTGCTACCCAACCCCCACCATCGAAACTAGGTTCACCCCCGTTCAGCCCTAATACTCCCGTCACCTGTCCGCATGTCTCCCCATATTCCTACATCCTACCTCCACTACCCCCCTCCACCATCCTAACCAATAATTCCCATTAACTCGTTAATCACCCCTATGTCCACACCCGCCTACTAACTCTACCTCACCTTCCCACATTCTTCTCCCCCACCGCCTTTGCTTTCCCATAGTTCCCACACCCCCCCGCTCCTCTGTCTTTATTATAGTTTAGTTCAAGGGCGGTCGGTGAGTAATGACATGCTCGACGTTGGCCGATAGTGTGTGATGTCTAAGGGCCGGTGATGTCCTGCCAAAGCCGACCACGTAATACTGGATGCAGTCCTAGGGCGGTGATGTCATGCCATGCCGCCGTCGTATGACCGTTTGTGTTGCCCAAAGGTTGTGATGGCCATGCCACAAAAGCCGAGAGTCGTTGGAATGTGGTTCTTCCTAAAGGCATAAGGCATGTCATGCCTGACGTCGTTCGACCGTGTGTGCGGTCCAAACGCAGTGATGAAATGTCATGCCAAACGTCATCGACCGTTTGTGTGTTCCAAAGGAGGGGTGATTGTCATGCACACCCGAGTCGTTCGACTGTGTGTTGTCCCCAACGCGGTGATGCAGTCACGCCTGAAGTCTTCGACGGTCGTTTCCGTCCAAGGGGCTATGATGGCAGGCACGCCCGAACGTCGTTCGACCGTGTGTGTGCCACAAACAGGACGATGATGGCATCTGCAAAAACCCCCGACGTCATTCGACCAAGTTGCTGTCCAAAGGCGGGGGTGATGAGCATTTCACGGCCCAACGTCGTTCCACTGTGTGTGCTGTCAAAAGCGGTGAGGTTGATGTTCATTTCCCATGGCCCAACGTCGTAGAAAGTTTGGGCCGTTGAGTTGTAAAAAGGGCGGTCTGATGTCATGCACACGCCCGACGTAGTCCGACACTTGTGCCTGCCAAGGGAGGTGATGTCATTGCCACGCTCGACGTCATCCGACCGTGGGTGCACTCCAAGGACGGGTATGTCATGCCCCGGCCTGGACGTATCAGACCATGCGTGTCGTCCCAAGGGCAGTGATGTATGCAAACGCCCAAGGTCGTACGACTTGTTTGTGTGACCAACGGTGATGATGGCATGCCAAGCCGACGGTCGTTCGATCGGTGGCTGTGTGCTGCCAAAGACGATGTGCCATGCCACGCGACGACGTCGTCGACCGTTGTTTGCGTCCAAGGGCGATGATGGCATGGCCACGCGCGACACCGTCCACGTGTGAGAGCTAGTCCAAAAGCGATGAGGGTCTGCCACGCCTGACATCGTTGACCATTGTGCTGCCAAAGGCGATGATGGCATGCATAGCCCGACGTCGTTCAACTGGGTGTTGCTGTCCAAAGGTTGAGATGGCATGCACGCCCGAGTTGGTTTGACGGGTGTGCGTCAAAGGCGCGTTGGATGGCATGTCACGTTCGACGTCGTTAAACCGTGTGTGCTGTCTTAAGGCGGTGATTTCATGCCACCCCTGAAGTCGTCCAACCGTTTGTGTTGCCCAAAGGCGATGATGGCATGCCACGCCTGACGTCATTCGACTGTGTTTGCCGTCCAAGGGCTATTACGGCAAGCCATGCCCGACGTCGTTTGATCGTGTGTGCTGTCCAAAAGCGGTGATGGCATGTTACGCCTGACAACGTTCAACCGTGTTTGTCGTCCAATGGCTTTGATGGCATGCCACGCCAGACGTCGTTCGACAGTGTGTGCTGCCCAAAGGCGATGATGGCATGCCACGCCTGAAGTCGTTCGACCGTGTGTGCTGTCCAAGACAGTGATGTCATGCTAAGCCTGACGTAGTAGACCGTGTTTGGTTTTTTGGCTGTCCCAAAGGCAGAAGTGATGTCCATGCCACACCCGAGGTCGTCAAACTGTGCCGTGTAGTCCAGGGCGGTAATGTCAAGCCACGCCCGACGTCGTTCGACCGGTGCTGTCAAAAGGCAGGTCTTGATGGCATGTCAGCCCGGAAATCGTTTGAGCGGGTGTGCTGCCCAAAGACGATTGATGACAGGAAACACCCGACATCGTTCGGACGTGTGTGCCTGTCCAAACGCAATGATAACAGTCACGCCCGACATAGTTCAACCGGGTTGCGTCTATAGGCGGTGATGTCAGGCCACGCTTGCTCGCCGTTCGATTCATTTGCTGACCAAAGGCGGAAGATGGATGCCATGGCCCGAAGTCGTTTGATTGTGTGTGCTGCACAAAGGTGCTTATGGCATGCCATACCCGACGTCGTTCGACCGAAAGGCTCCCTAAAGGCGGATGATGGCATGCAACACCCAATGTGTTCGACCGTTGTGTGCGTCCAAATGCTAGTGATGACATGTCACGAACGACGTCGTTCGACAAGCCATGTGTGTTGTCCAATGTTGGTGGTAATTGCCAAGCTTGACGGCGTTCGACCGTGTGCCAAAGGCGATTATGGCTAGTGCCACGCCCGACGTCGTTTGACCAGTGTGTGCATATAAAGGCGTGATTGTCAGTCCGACAGACGTCGTTTGACCGTGTTGCGTCCAAGGGCTTGATGGCAGGCCACGCCCGACGTCGTCTCGATAGTGTGTGCTGTCCAATGGCGGGGTGATGTATTTCACGACCCGACGTCATTCGACCGTGGGGATGTGTGTTGTCCTAAGAAGTGATGTCATGCCGAATCCACAACATCGTTCGGACCGTTGGCTTGCCCAAAGGTGATGTGGCATGCCAAGCCACGGAACGAGTTGTGTGCCAAAGCATGGTGATGGCATTTCACGCCCGACGTCATTCGGCCTTGTGTACTGTCCAAAGGCGGTGATGTCATGCCACGCCCGACATCATCCGACTGTGTGTACCGTCCAAGGGCGGTGATGTCATGCCACGACCGACGTTGTTCTACCGTGTGAGCTGTCAAAGGGAGGTGAAGTCATGCCACGCCCTAGGTCGTCTAATCGTGCATGCAGTCCTAGCGTGGTGATGTCATGCCACACCCGACGTCGTTCGACTGTGTCTGCTGCCCAAAGACGATGATGGCATGCCACGCCTGACGTCGTTCGACCGTGTTTGTCGTCCAAGGGCGATGATGGCATGCCACGCCGAACACCGTCCAACGTGGGCCAGCGAGTCAAAGGCGATAGGGTAATGCCACGCCCGAACCTCGTTTGCGTTGGTGTGGCCAAAGGCGGATTGATGGGAATGCCAGAGCCCGACGTTGTTCGACCATCTGTGTTGTCCAAAGGTGATGATGGAATGCCACGCCCGACGTCATAGTCGACAGTGTGTGCTGCCCAAAGGCGATGATGGCATGCCATGCCCGGAGATGTGTTGAGACCGAGTTGCTGTCAAAAGGCGGGGGGTTGATGGCATTTCTTACAGCCTGACGTTGTTCGACAGTAGATTGTGATGTCCAATGGCAGTGATGCATTGACCATGCCTGACGTCAGTCCGACCGTGTGTTTTTTTAAAGGCGGTGATAGATGGCATTTGACACGCCCGACGTCGTTCGACCGTGTGTGCTGTCCGTGGCAAAAGGCTCGGGTCGGTGATGGCATGTCAGCCTTGGACATCGTTCGACCGAGTTTTGCCATCCAAGGGCTATGATGCTGCCACGCCGGACTCGTTCAATCGTGTATGTGGTTTACAAAGGTGATTATGCATGCCATGCCGACGTCATTCGACCCTGTGTGCTTACTAAGATAGTGATGTCATATAGTTCCGACGTTAGTCCGACCCGTGTGTGTTTGTTGCCCAAGGGAGGTGAGATGTCATGCCACACCCGCGTCATCCGACCGTGGTGTGCTGTTCCCAAGGCAGGTGATGTCATGCCAGCCGACGTTGCGACCATGTGTAATGTCCAAGGGTGGGGATGTCATGCCACGCCCGACGTTTGACAACTGGGTTTGCTGGCAAAGGCGGTGAGTTCATGCCACGGCCGACCTCGTTTGGACCATGTGTTGATTCCAAGGGCGGTGATGATGTCATGCCACGGCCGAAGAGTCTCGTTGTGTCTGATGTTCACAGGCGATGATGCCTTACCACGCCTGACGTCGTTCGAACCGCTGAGTGCTGTCAAAAAAAGGTGATGTCAGGCCACACTGACTATGCGAGCTGTGTGCGGCCCAAGGGCGGGGATTTCATGCCACGCCTGACGTTGCCGACTATGAGTGTAGTTCAAGGGCGGTGTGATGTGTGAATGACAGATAGACGTGTGCCGATTAGTGTTGCGTATAAGGGCGGGTGTGTGCGTGATGTCCTCCAGCCCGACATCGTTACTACTGGCATGCAGGCCTGGGCGGTGATGTTCATTGCATTGCCCGACGTCGTATGGACGTTGTGTTGCCTAAAGGTGATAATGGCATTGCCAAGCCCCGACGTCGTTTTGACTGTGTGTTCTTCTAAAGCGCGTGATAATGGCATGTAATGCATGGACGTCGTTTCGACCGTTGGTTGCTGTACAAACGCAGTTTCTAGTGTAGTGATTGAAAGTCATGCCAACGTCATTCGGGACGTGTGTGCTGTCCCAAAGGCGGGTTGATGTCATGCCACACCCGACGTCGTTTGACCGTGTGTGTGTCCCAACGCTGTTGTGATGGCATGTACAAGGACTGAAGTCGTTCGACGGTTGTTTCCCGTCCAAGGGCTTGAGGGCAGGCCACGCCCGGGGGGGCAAACGTGTTCGACGTGGATGCTGCCCAAAGGCGATGATGCATGCAACCCCCGACGTCCATCTAGGACCAAGTGTGCTCGTCCAAAGGCGTAGGTGATGGCTTCACGAACCCACGTCGTTTCCACGTGTGTGCTGTCCAAAGCGGTGAGTCATGCCATGCCCAACGTCGTTCGGACCGTGATGAGTTGTCCAAGGGCGGTGAGGTGCATGCATGCCAAGCCCGACGTAGTCCGACTTGTGTGCTGCCAAGGGGGTGATGTCATGCACGCTCGACGTCATCCGACCGTTAGTGTGCACTCCAAGGGAGGGTTATGTATGCAACGCCTGACGTCATCCGACATGCGGCCGTCCAAGGGCCGTGCAAGTGATGTCATGCACGCCCAAGGTCGTCGACTGTTGTGCTGCCCAACGGTGATGATGGGCTGCCCAGCCTGAAGTCGTTCGATAGGTGTGCTTGCCCCAAAGACGAATGATGGCATGCCCGCGCGACGTCGTTCGGACCGTGTTTGCCGTCCGACGGGCGATGATGGGAATGCCACGCCGGACAACGTCCAATAGTGTGAGCTAGTCCACAGGCGGATGAGGTCCTTCCCACCCTGAACATCGTTTTGACATTGTTGCGCCAAAGGGATGATGGCATGACACGCCCGGACGTATTCACTTGTGTGTGCTGTCAAAAGCGTGATGATGGCATGCCACGCACGATGTGGTTTTGACCGTGGTGTGCTGTCTAAGGAGGGGGTGATGGCAGTCACGTTAGCGTCGTTAAAAGTGTGTGTGTCTTAGGCGAGGTGATTTCATGCCACCCTGAGTCGTCCAACGTTTGTGTTGCCCAAAGGCGATGATGGCAGGCCACGCCTCGCTCGTATCATTGACTGTGTTTGCGTCCAAGGCTATTACGGCCAAGGCCAGCCCTACGTGTTTGATGTGTGTGCGTCCAAAAGAGGTGGGCCAGGTGATGGCATGTTTAGCCTGACAACGTTCAAACCGTTTGTCGTCCAATGGCTTTGATGGCACGCACGCCAGAAGTCGGTTCGACAGTATTTGTGATGCTGCCCAAGGCGATTGATGGCATTGCCACGCCTGAAGTAGTTTCGGACCGTGGTGCTGTCCAAACACAAGTGAGGTCATGCTAAGACTGAGTGTCGACGGTGTGTTTGCTATGTCCAAAGGCAGTGACAAGTTGATGTCATTGCCACACCCGAAACGTCGTACAAATGATTGAGTGTACGTCCATAGGGCTCGGTGGTAATGTCAAGGCACACGCCCGACGATCGCTATCGACCGTGTGATGTCCAAAGGCGAGTGATGGAATGTACACGCCACGACATCGTTGACCGGGTGTGGCCCCAAAGACCGATGATGACAGGGCAAAAACCGACATCGTTCAGGAGGGGTGTGATGTCCAAACGCAAGTGATAACATGTAGCCCGACATTAGTTAAACGTGGTGACCTGTATATAGGCGGTGTGGTGATGTCATTGCCACGCCGTCGCCGTTCGATCGTGATGCCAAAAGCGGAAGTGGCATTTTAGCATGCCCGACGTCGTTGATATGCCATCTGTGTGCTGCCCAAAGGTGATTGATTATGCAGCCATACCCGACGTCGTCCTCCTCTCTATCTCGCCCGAATGTGCTCCCTAAAGGCGATGATGGCATCGCCGACCCCAATGTCGTTCGGACGACCGGATTCCCTCTTTGTGCTGTCCAAATGCAGTGACTGACATGTCCGCACGACGTCGTTCGACCATGTGAGTGTCAAATGTTGGTCGATGTCATGCCACGCTTGACGGCGTCTCGGAACGTGCTGCCAATAGTCGATCTTATCGGTATTGCCCGTGCCCGACGTCGTAA
>JAKWJA010001316.1:0-30336 GCA_027704765.1 Solanum habrochaites | reverse complement strand
GGACGCGACGCGAGCCAAAAGATTTACTTTTAAAGAAAACGATAACTTACAAATTTAAATGGGATAAAAAAGATACGACAGTACCATTGTTCAAACGTATAAATACTTTTTTTTGAAATGATTTATTTCACACGTTTTCCTCAAAGTTAGAGATAGCAAAAAGAACAAAGAACCAAAGAGTGAAAAACAAGAACAAAAATAACATTTTATTTCTTCACAATAAAATCAACAAACAAATTGACTTTATTTTTTGAAACATAATTTTTATTTTATTAGTGATTCGACAGGAAATATGGATCTATCTTCCATTGGGTAACAAAATCAAAGACTCTAGTGCTTTGCATAAGTGTACACAATTACATTGATTTTTGCTTCTCTTAACATTGTATCAAGACATTTTCATGCCATTAGGCTTACCACTCTAAACGTAAACACGAGACGTAGGATCACAACAGTGAGCGTTAAGTGACCCTAAGTCTGACGTATCAATAAGCATACTGAAATAACTAAGAACAGCGGAAGCTAACTAATAATTAAGTCAAACTATGGACTCTAATGAGATATCAACGAACATTTCATGGAAATTCACAAACCCCAACAATTAATCTAACGCTATGTCTTGAAAGCTTTACTACTGATGATCTGCTGGGACAAGTCCCCGACTAACACTAAATAATACTAAAATTAGTGTCGAAAGTAACTACATACCCAAGCCTAAATAAATAATTCTCAACTATGGGACTCCACCTCTAAAGCTATTGATTTAAGTTGATATTCGAACGTAAGCGTGATCTGGATGATGAGTCCTGAACCTACATATGAAAACTGCATTTAAGTATGATGTTAGGACTATAAAATTACTTGAGCATACATGATATATTAATACTAAGCTAGACGTGATATAATTGCAATATAATAATGAATATATAAAATACATCTACGAAGTTTGTATAAAACATGCACACATTTGAACTAAATGCAATGACTAAGTACTACCTCATGTAAACTAATATGGTGCGAAAATACTGAATGTTGAAGTGAATGTAATTATAAACTTGTCAATGCAATAAGATATGACTATTGAAGTTACTATTAACGCTATTAGACCACTTGAGCTAAACAGTGGAGATTTCGATGTATAATGCCTCATCGAGATCCTAATATCCTGCCTTAGGGTTAGAAATGCATGACTTGACGTTGATCACTAACAATACTGGCCTAACAGAGGGGACTTCTGAACCTACATTTGCACGTATCTCCTATATACACAGCTACAGGTATGTTGAATCGAGTCCAACTTTGTTGCTAAGACTACTCTCAATTTAATGAAAAGCTAAAATGCACCTCACAAATCTAAGTAATTTAAAATTCTGACATGGCTCTCAAGAAATGCACTAATTAGCTCTTAAGTATGACATTTATATATTTAAAGCATGATTGTCTGATTGTGCTGATCTGCCTAGAACGTTAATTCATTTATTTGATACATAGTTGATCATACAAACTAGTGTTCTAAATTCTATACATGCAAAGTGCATTATTATCAAAGAATCAGTATTTAAATTATGGGAATTATATGCAATTAACAGCATAATAAATCTTAAAAATCTGGTATCCCTAAGTCTGAACATTTATGGAAATTAATGAATTCTGTCGGCTGAATTTCTAAGGGACCTAATTGGGTGATATGAATTCACTAGTGCGATTCCACAGACATTAGTGAAACGAAATCTTTCGAAGAACACTCTTGCTTGATCTTGTGAGAAACAATCAACTTTTCCCCTTCTTTTAGCTCGAGTTGGGTGTTTTTTGTGGGGTTGGAAGCCGTTATAGAGAGTACGAAGATAGATGATAGTTGGATTAAGTGGATTGTTTTATTTATAAGTGAGAAACCCTCTCCCATTCATATAACACAAAAAATTACCAATGACTTTTGCCAAATGGCCGACACGTACTTTAACAACTTGGACCCTTTTATATTTGGCCCGACTCGCAAGAAATACAAAAACTTACTAACATTTACTTTACATAGTGGCCTTTTACTTTTTATTAACGACACCCCCCCCATACTTTTTTACATATGGCTTGATATTCAGTACCGCAGCAAAATGACAAAAACCAAAAGACTTAACTTTAAAGACTCACACATTTACTATCCTTTTTTTTATTTATTTATTTATTCTAGTTGTACGCTGGGACATAGTTCATTCTCCCTTCACATTTTAGTGCATAGGTGATCAGGATATTTTTCATGTCCTATCAACTTGCAGATCTTTGTCATCAGATTATGAAATAAAATTTTTTCCTTATATCTCTTGTGTTGGTGTAGCTTCTGGCCTTAGTAGGCTAGTATCCATTTCTTGTTCTTCCATGTCTACTTGTCGTATATTCTCTGCAATTTGAATAGATTATTGTTTGATCTCAGTTGCTTAGTTGTCCATATGCATGTTCATTTTCAAATAAGTGTTTGTTTATCTCTCGTTACAATATAGTAAGCTATCCGATATTTTTTTCTTTTATTTGCATATAATCCAGAATATCTTACCCTCATATTATCATCCTCGCTGGAACGTCTTCTTTTCAAGGGTTATTCATTATCCCTCCCTTGTAGTCCGATCTTTATAAACGTTATTGTAGGTTTGCCTTCGTCATACAAGGCTCTGCCGTAGCCTGCGTAGAACTTGTATAAACAAGAGTACCGTTGGTTCTCTTTTATATTGGCAAAATGCTTTATATAGCCTGTTTTTGGATATCTCTCTCCTGTTATCGTATAACGGTCACTATAAACAGTCCCTCGTTGTGCAAGTTTCTACTAGGTTTGGTGATTAATGTTCCTGGTTGGTGCAATTAAATTTTATTATAACTCCCCTTGTACATACGGGGTTTAAATGTAGTTCATTCGGTTTATTTCGTAGTTTTAAGCTTTAGGGTTTGGTTAAGAACAGTCCCTGTACTTGTTATTGTTTTCTATATGTTTCGGAGAATATAATTGTAGTTTTTGTTTTTGGGAATCTAAGATGGCTTTGTAGGTATTTGTTTGTGGGTGACGGGCATATCTTTTTGTGTACTTGAGGAGTATTATGGTTCTTTGAGAAGTAATTGTTCATATATTTACATGTGTATATTTTTACCCCGTAGCTCCTCCTTTTTGTAGATTGTCCTCCTGTAGATTGTCTGGCTGTAGCTGTACTTTAAACAACATTTGTTATGAGGTTTTTTTGTATTTCCCAAACAGATCTCCTTGTTAGCTTCCGCATGTTTATAGTCATGCTGATGACTAGCTCCGCATATTTTGAGTCATGCGCTGATTAGTTAGCTTTTTTCTTTCAGACTTTGTACTTCCGTTTCTATTCTATCTTTTTCCATCTTCTTAGGCATGGTTCGTCATCATAGCCAATTTTCTCTTAATGTCAATCTTTACTTCTTGAGAGGTTTGTCTGCAATAGACATTCTCGTCAGTTTTTAATTATCCTCTATTATAATGTAAAAGTGTAACGACCATTACAGATCGTGTTTGAGCAGCAGTTTTATTTCTGGAAAAACTGGCGAGTCGACGGATCCCCCAATACACGACGACCGTCGAGGGTACACCTTTCTGGTTCCAAAACACTTAGAACTTAGAAAAAATTGGGGTACTGAGATTATCGACTCTCTGAAACTTTCGACGAACGCAAATGGCAGAGCCACGGACCTTTGCAGGCATGACTGGCCCTCAACCCAGAGCCTTTTCCTGTGACATCTGATCTCTATAGCTTTTGTGACGGATCATGCAATGACGGACCTTCCAGGTGCGTGAACCCCTGACTGTTCGGATTTTCTTTAATATTTTAATGGGCGTTTTGGACTATCACTTCTCTTATAATTATACAAGTTAGTAGGTTTTTATGGTTATAATTTTAACTACTATGGGGGGTTAAAAAGGGACAAACTTGAAACAATAATTGTAGGTGGGGTGTACTTTGATCATCTTTATACGTAATTATTATGCTAATTAGGGTAAAAGAAAAGGGTTTGAATAAGAAAAACATCAGAAAGAACAGAGAGAGGGAGAATAACGATCGAGAGAGCGAGGAGAAATGAAGAGGGAAGTCAAAGCTATTGGAAAAGATATTGCTTGATCACGAATTCCTTCTGGTGGAGGTACATTGATGGTTTAATGCTTTAATCATAGTAACCTCTTATAGCGAATGTTGTATTGGGTGTATGTAGAACCCTTCTATTATGTTTAATTGTGTGTATGCATGATGTGTTATATATAGAATTGTGTGTTTAACTACATGATGAGGATGTTTGAACTTAATCCTAAATTCATACTTTTTGTTAATGATGATGAGCCATTGGTATAAACTGAAGGCCTTGATGAACTAAAGATGAGATTATAGGATCGTGTTTCACGTTCCTGCACCAGGATAGTATATGGATCGGGTGTCCACGTTCGCGGCAGCCAGGATGAGTATATGGATCGAGTGTCAACGTTCCGGCACTAGGATATTATATGGATCGGAGTTCACGTTCCGCCACCCCATAGGATAGGATATTGGTATGATCTGCGGGTGATCCCCCACGTTTTCCGCCCCAGGATAGTATATGGATCAGAGTGTCACGTTCCGGCCCAGGATAGTATATGGATCGAGTGTCACGTTCCGACATCCGAGGATAGTATATGGATCGTGTGTCACAAATTTTCCGACCCCAACAGAGATTAGTATTAGTGGGAGTCGAGTGTCACGACCGACACGAGAGGGATAAGATAATGTAAATCTTGAAATTGTTAATATATTCAATTCCAAGAAATTTTTCCAAAAGAGTATTGGTGTGGAGTCTGATGTCTCATGGATGTGGTTGTTTTGTTATCAATGATTTTATAACTTGTTGCTATCACCTTTGTTAAAATATCGTTGATTTTAATGATATATCTTTGAAATATATTTCCTTTCTATTTTGAGTTTGGCCGCTGATACCCTTCTCAGTCCTCCGTTTTTGTACTGACCCCTACTTGTAATTGTTTTATCTTGTGTTTTTTTGGAGTGCAGCAAAAACGTACCATCGTCTTCAACAACAACCTGTGCAACTCTAGCCATCTCTCATCACAAGAAAAGGAGTCGGATGTCAGGGTGACTAAGCTTCTAGCTTGGACTTGGATCTTCTTCTTCATGTCTTGATGCTTTACGTTCCGGCATTGGCACTAGCTGTTTTATTAAATTTTAGTTTTCCTAGATTTCTTAGATTTAGTATTTTGAGATGAGGTTTCTTGTGGTTGTGACTACCCAGATTTGGGGAGGATAAGTATTATTTTTAGAAGTTATAATTGATTTCGTCATGATTTTAAGTCTTTCCTCATTATTTATGTTTATTTTATGGTGGTTCGCAATCACATCAGTAGGATAATTGTGGGTTGCCACTCGTCGGCTCGTTTTTGGGTCGTACAAACTTGGTCCATAGCATTAGGTTCGTTGGTCTCATCCATCAAGAACAGGTCTAGTAGATCCTTAATGAACTGTAAGGGGACGCCTTTAATTTTCTTTGAAAGGCTATAGGACTTTAGAAAAAACAATTCCATTTCTTCTTTCCGTCGTGCTTTTACTTGGATCCATTGGGTAATTAGATGATACATTGGTATCTGACCATCTTCACTCTATTTTTTTACGCAGATGGGTTAGAAACTAGAGCACAACTGTGCCATACACCAGCAAAACCGGCAAACAAGATACGTTTGAGCCGCACACTGTGGGCTGTAGCTCGAAGAGGATCAGTGTCAAGGGCCGATGGTATAGGTCGTGGGAGGAACGGTCCCCTCTAGAGGAATTAGGACAAGCCCTGTTCCCAGCTAAGACAGGGCGGTGACTCCTCCCCGACCTGAGGAAGTAGTAAGAGAGGGTGAGTAAGGGGAAGGTGAGCAGTGCTAGAATGAGGAATTACCACCCCAAACCTACCCCAGAGATATTAATCAGGTTTCTTGCTATCTAGCGGGTTTATATCTATCAAGGCCAGACACCTCCAGTGGTTTTTCTGCACCAGCACCTCAGGTTCCGGAATACGACAGGCCGCTGCTGATGCCCCCCGCATGGATGCCTCATTGGAATAGGCTGTTTTCCCTCGTTTTGAACTACAGGTGCCCATATGACAAGTGATCAGACATGAAACTTTTCAGTAAGTTCTGAAATTGTGAATACCTCCAGTCTTCAAGATGACGTTGAATCTGAGGAGCTACGATTATCTGGTTGATTGTCATGAGTTCCTCATAAATGGGCATGTGAAAACGTTGGCGTTGAGTTTGTAACCTAATCATTTTCGGAAATGCCCAAATGGGTGGACGGTCACATTGTTGAGTGTCAACCCGTAACATGCACCACCATGACCTGGAAGTCATTCTACTAGCTTATTTATTGGAAGTTATTTCCCCCCATCCCCCCCCGGACCTTGAGGATTGGTAGGGATGAGATGAGTCATTGAGCCTAGGCAAGCAAGATGGTTCGGTGACTGCGTAGAGGCTAAGTTCCGTGCATTATCCAGTTAATGCACCAGCTTTGTTTCTCGTCCACAGAGCGATTCGCCGTTTTGTGAAGGGGTTGAGAGGGTCATTTGCGGATTTCATTCAGCCTTGCAGTAGCTGCTACACGACAAGGAAATCCCTTTCTAGGAAGTGGTTAGACTATCGTGATAGAGGTGAGGGAGTACAGCCATCAGACTTTCATCACCATGGCATGCACTGTCGACAACTTCTAAAAGGTTTCGTGTAAGCGGGAGGTGAGTTTAATTGGTTCTTACTCCCGAGGGCAGGTCAGGAGGTTATCCAGCCCGGACCTATTCATTTCAGTCTCACACTTCAGACTGTAGTTGAGGTGTCCACCGCAGATCCGTTCAACACTTCTCCCTGAGATTCGGAGGTTTATCCCTCAGACTCGTCATTCTCACAGAGTACCTATGCTTGAATCCAGAGAGTGTTTTATGGATGTGGGGAGACGGGGCACATCCACGAGGTATTGTCCAAACAGAGTTACAGACCTACAAATAGTCAGAGGTTTAGAGAGTGTCATGGAGATGCGTCCATCTTGGAGGGGCGTTGGTGGCCGAGTAATGGTGTTCACCCACAACGGCCGGGTGACGGGCAGACTGGAGTGCTACTACAATCAACACATGGTACAGGGCAATACTGCAGATCAGTGCTATAGGAGCCCACTGTTACGCTTTTCCCTGGGCGTTCGGAACGGAGCATCATATGCTTTTTATCACAGTGTAAATCTTTTGCGTTACGTGATTGCACATGGCTTTGTATTATTTGATCTGGCTCCCAATTTTTTCATATGTAATCTTCCTATTTTGCTACCTACGGTCTCAATTACAACATTGTGAATTGCTTGACATGGTGTTCGTGTTCATACTACCGGTGGGTGGCTGTTATAGTTGAAAAGGTGCCACTAGTCTTGTCTTGTAACTTTCGTGGGAGCAATACTCATGTCGATTTGGTTATCTTAGATATGGTTGATTTCGATGTAATTCTGGGTAATTGAACTTGGCTTTCTTCCAAATTTTGCAATCTTAGATTGTATGCAAAACTGTAAACGTTGGCCAAGCGTTGGCAGATTCCGTTATGGTGTGGAGGGTGACTCCACACTTCCACTCCAGTTCTTAGCATCTCCGTTCTTCGTGCAAGGATGGTTAGTTAAAAAGGGGGGCTTAGCTTTCTTGTCACAAACCTTCGGGATGATACTACCCAAGTACCCTTTTCAATGAGTCGGATTCCGGTAGTTCCGGTGAGTTTCTTTCTCCTGGACGTGTGTTCCTTGCAGACCTTCCTGGTATGCACCGGATAGATATATGACATTTTTGTCATTGCACTGAGCCCGGGTACATACATCGCTCCATTTCCATCCCTCTTTATAGAATTGGCTCCAGCAGAGTTAAGGGAGTTAAAGGCCCAACTTGCAAGAGTTGTTAATGTAAAGTTTCATTAGACCAAGTGCATCCCCTTGGGGTGGCTCCGGTGTTATTGTGAAGAAGAAGGATGGGAGTTTTTGGATGTGCAGAGATTAACCGCATGATTTTTGTTCGATCAAGTTCAAGGTGCTTGTTGCCTTCTCAACAAATTGATTTGAGATTCTGGTTATCATCAATTGAAATATACGGTCAACGGATGTGCCAAGACTGCTTTTCGGACCAGGTATGTCAATTATGAGTTCATTAGGAATGTCTTTTGTGGGCTTACGAATGCCCCTGCTGGTTTCATGAGCTTGAGGAACGGATTTTTAAGCCATATCTGGATCTATTTGTGATCGTATTATTGATGATATCCTGATATACTCCAAGTCACATAAGAAGGACAGAGGAGGGCATTTGAAGAATCGTGTTGGAAGTATTTTACAGGAGAAAAGGCCTTTATGCCAATTCTCCAAGTGTGAGTTTTGGCTAGATTCCGTGTCCTTCTTGGGGCACGTTGGTTCTAAGGATGGAGTGATGTGATCCTTCTAAGATTGAAACATGAGAAATTGGGTAAGACTACTAAGGGGTCAAAATAAAGAGCTTTGTTGGGTTAAAGCCAGCTACTACCGTCGATTTGTCAAGGGTATCTCTTTCTATTGCATCCTCAACTGACGAACTTTGCTAATAAGCAGAATGTCCATTTGTAATGGGTCGGAATGAATGTGAGGAAAGCTTTCTCAGAAACGCAGACCTTGCTGACTACTTGCCCTATCCTTACCTTGCCAGTAGAGGGGTAAAAAAACTTTATTGTTTTTTATTGTGATTCATCCTATTCTGGTTTGGGTGCAGTGCTAATGCAGATACGAATGTATTGATTAATGCTTCGAGCAATTAACAAGTGTGCATTCAACTAACTATCAGACCTATGATTTAGAATTGGGCTGCAGTCACGTGTTTGGCATTAAAGCCACTTGGTGAGACCCTCATTATATGGGGTTAAGTGGCTAGTCTAATATAACGGTCATACGTAGTCCACAGTATGTCTTTACTTTACTCAGAAGATTTGAATTTTAAGACAGAGGAGTTGGATTGAACTACTGAAGGATTTATTATGTTACCATCTTGTATCACCCAGGAAAGACTACATGTTTGTGTAATTGACGCCTTAAAGTAGACAGCGGGAGTATGGGGTTAGTTTAGCCTCACTTACAAACAAGTTCTAGACGCCCCTTGGCTAGAGAGGTTTCAGACTCTTGGCTAAGACTTTATGAGGTTAGAAGTACAATATAAGGGAGACTTGTTGGCCAGTGTGGAGGCGAGATCTCTTTTCTTGACCAGATCAAGGGAAAACAGTTTGATGATGAGTCAAACTAAGCCAATTCGTGATATGGTTTTCGAGGATAGACTAAATCGCGTATAATGGGATGAGGAAGGTGTTTTGATAATTAAGGAAGGGTCTGTGTGCCCCTGTTGATGATTTGGATCCACAGTTTTCTTAACGAGGCTCATAGTTCCGGATATTTATAACATCCTGGTGGCAACTAAGATGTACCGGTGACCTAAAGCAACCACTTTTGGTGGAGTTAGTAATGAAGCGGTCGACCTGTTTATTTTGTTGCCAATGTCGCAATTGTCAGCAATAAAGTATTGAACACCAGAGGCCCCAAGTGACACTTCAGAGAAGCCATTCCTGAATGGAATGGTGGAGAATTGCGCTGCAATCGGACTTCGTGGTTGGTCCCTTCCAAGACATTGGGCAAGTTTGATTCTACGTTGGCGTAATTGTGAGACAGATTAACTAAGTCTGTTCACTCATTCCGATCAGGTGACTTACACCGCACAGAAGTTTAGTGCCAAACTTTATATCTCTGAGAGATTGTTCATTGCATGGCGTTCCATTGTCCATCATATTGAAATAGAGGGTACTCAGTTTACTTCTATTAGTTGGCGAGACATTGAATGCGGAAGTATGTATTGGTTTTGTGTGGGGGTGGCAGGGGGGGGTATTTGGGGGGGGGGGGGGTGGGGGTTTACGAAAGGTTTAACCTAGTACTCGCATTTCACCCTTAGACCATGGACATCTTAGCGCACGATTCAGGTATTGGAAGATATGCTTCGTGCTGCATGTGTGGAAGAATTCGGTGGTTCATTGGGATAAACTTCTTACCTTAGCGGAGCTTTCATACAAATACTAGCTATCAACTCAAGTATTGATATGGCGCTCCTTTCGAAGCATTGTATGGGAGGAGAATGTAGGTCTCCCATTGGTTCTTATGGATGCATTCGAAGGTATTACCTTGGGGCTGACCTTTTGAGGATTCATTAGAGCAAGGTAAATATATTCAGAAAAAAAGCTTTTAGTCGGCTCAAAGTAGCGCAAAAGGATATCATGCTCGAAAGGAGGGACTTGGAGTTCATGGAGGGTAGGCAAAGTCTTGCGAAGGTTCGCCCATGAAAGTGGTGATACGTTTTGTAAAGAGGATAAGCTAAGCCCCAGGATATTAGTAACCATTTGAAGTACTTAAGCGAGTAGGGGAGGTGTCTATGATTAAGCCTTGCCTCCAGGGCTGTCAGGAGCGCATCCGGTTAAATTATCTGTGTCTATGCTGAAATGGAAAGATACCAGGGTATGGAAACTACATCATTTCGTTGGGATTCGTTCTTACTGATGAAAATTTGACTATGAGGACGTCTTGTTGTCTTTCTAGATAGAGAAATTCGCAAGTGTGCGATCACAAGGGAGATTGTGCATCCATCAAAGTTCATGGGAGAACGACCAGTTGAAGAGTCCACTTGGGAGAAGGACGCGATATGCAAGAAAGAATATCCACACACCTGTTTACAGATTCGGTAACTATAGAGAAACCCTTTTGCCCTTGATTTTTCTTCTTCTGTGATCGTCGATCCTGGACGAACGATGTGGTAACGTGGTATCTCATTTGTAACCGACCTGATTAGTCGTTTGAGCAGCATAGATTTTATTTCTGCGAAAAACTGGCTGAGTCGCAACGGATCCACGCGGACCGTCCATGGGCAACGACGGACCGTCGAGGGACCTCTTTCAAAACACTTGAACTCTAGAAAAATTGGGTACTTATTATCGACTCTCTAAACTTCTGCGACGACATGCAATGACGGAGCCTCAGCAGGCTCATGACGGGCGTCACCAGACTCTTACTAGACCTCGCGAGTCTCTTTGAGCTTTTGTTGAGCCCCGGGACATGCAGGACGGACCGTCCACAAGTCGCGACGCCGTCACGGCTCCGGTTGACCCTGCCTGGTCAGATTTTTGTTAAATATTTTAAGGTCGTTTGGACTATTCCTTCTTAAATTTTTTTTAATTTAAAGTTAGTGGTTTTAAATTTGTAACATTTAATTACTTACGTGGGGGTTAAAAGGGAGAACCTTGAAACAAGTAGTGTGGGTATTTTTTTACTTCATCTTTTTATCTACATTATATGGCTAATTAGGGTAAAAGGAAAAGGGTTTGAATAAGAAAAATAGAAAGAACACTAGAGAAGGGAGAATCGATCGAGAGAGAGGTCAGAAACGAAGAGGGAAGCAAGCTTCGTGGAAAAGTAATTGCTTGATCTCGAATTCTTCGGTGGAGGTAGGTTATGGTTTTATGCTATTTTCACTAGTAACTCTAATATGCGAATGCATATTGTATTGGGTAGTAATTCGTAAACCCTTCTATACTGCTTTAATTGTGTTATCAGATGTGTATACATATAATTTGTGAATGAATACTAGCATGATGAGGCTGTTTGTGGGTCTTTAAATCCTCGAATTTACTTTTGTTATGATGATGCCCTTGGTATAAAAGAGGCTTGAATGAACTACGTAATGAGCATTAGAGGATCGGGTGTCAACGTTCGGCACCAGGATAGTTTATGGATTGGGTGTCACGTTCCGGCACTGATAGTAATATGGATCGGAGTGTCACTTCGCGGCACCCAGATAGTATTGGATCGTAGTGTCACGTTCCGGCACCTAGGATATATATGGACAGAGTGTCACTTCTGGCACCTTAGAAGTACATAATGGATCGGAGCGTCCACGTTCCGGCATCCAGGATATTATACAACTGGATCGAGTGTCACGTTTCCGGATACCAGGATAGTAATATGGATTCTGGTCTCACGTTCCGACACACTTAAGTAATAGTTAGTAGTGGAGGCTGAAGTGTCACGTACCGAACGAGAGGGATAAGCATAATGAATCTTGAAATATGTTATTATATTCAAACGCCAAAGAACATGTTCCCAACGAGCTATGGTGTCGGAGGACTGAGTCCTCATGGATGTGGTTGGTTTTGTATAAATGATTTTTTATATTGTTTGCTATCACCTGTTAAGAATATAGTTTACTTTTATGCATATTATCTTCGAAATATATTGCTTTTTTTCTATTTTTGAGTTGGTCCAGAGATACTTACTCAAGTATCTCCCCGTGTTTAGTACTGACCCCGTTACTGTATATATGGCTTTTTTTCCCTTTGTTATTTTTGGAGTGCATGCACTCGACCCAATCGTCTTCAATCTCAACCGCTAAACTCTCGCACAATTTCATCACACGTCGGATGTGCAGTGGTCTGAGCGAATGTTCTAAGCTTGGACTCTGGATCCTTCTTCTTTCATGTCTTGATGCTTGAAGTTCCGGCACTGGACTAGCTTCTTTTAATATTTATTTCCCTACACCCATTTCTTAGATTTTGTATTTGAGATCGAATGTTCTTGTGGGTGACTGACTTCCCGAATTTTTGGGGATGATAAGTATTAAATTTTACAGAAGTTTTATATTGATTCGCATTAGTTTTTAAAGTCTTTTCCGCATTTATATTATGGTATTTATGGTTGTGTTTCGCTTCACATAGTAGGATACGTGTGGGTGCCTCTCGCGGTCGTTTTTTGGGTCGTGACAAAATTCAATATTATTTAATACTAATCTTCTTATTTCTTTTATTGTAACTGACATCATCTCCTTTATAGTTATCCACCATTTTACCTGTGGTTTCTGTCCTTACGATAAATTTATGGTAAACAATATAGGTTCGAATGCTATAAATATTTGTATATAAATGCCCCCCTAAGTCCTTTATATTTAATCTCCCATTTCGTTTGTGCTTCAGTATTGTTCCTGTAATACTTGCAATGATGTTCTATCTTTTCTTTTGTCTTGAATAGTTTAGATTTCAGTACTCCTCCGTAACTGTGATCATCTAAATCTTTTCTACTATATATTAAATGCTTACGTCATCAGGACAGTATAGTTTTGGTAATTTCTTACATCAATTTGTTAAATATTGTTTATATGTTCTTTTATCTTTATCGTCAAAAAATAATATCAACGTCCCTTCTTAAGTTTTTTGTGTAGTGGTTTTAAAATGTCTGCTAATTTTGGTATTAGTCTCTTTACTTTGTCTTCACTAATCCTAGAAAAATTGACTGTAATTTCTTTTTTGCGTATCTAATATTTTGTAAGGGTTACTATTTTTTTGTATTATATGGCTTTGCTTTTTTTTTTTTTCCTTCTTAATCTATTTGTATTCCTAGAATTCTATCTGTGGGTTTCATTATTTCTCCTTTCTGCTTTATTAACTTTCTTAAGCTTATACCTGAATTTTAATCTATATGTAAGAAATTTTCTAAACCAATCGTTACATACATGTTTTTCTTCTTGTGTTTAAGAATATAATAATAGGGTCCATCCGTATACATGCATTTTTCTATTGTGGTTAAAAATTTATCCATGACTATGTTATAATTTACCTATGGTGTCATTCTTTTATATCCCAAATGGTTAATACATCCATTCATAGAATCCTTGTGGTACGTGTGAATGCTGTTATTGGTTTAGATTCTTCTTCTAATTTAGGTGTAAAATCCTGATTTGGCATCACTTTGCTAAAATAAAGTTTATCCCCTTGTATTTGTTCTTATTTTAATATTTTTAATTTTGTATTGGGTAGTTATATGTTTTAGTTCTGGCATTTAAATTTCTGTAATCTATAACCATTCTACTTTTACCTCTTTTTGTTCACTGTGTTTTGATAACATAAATGCTGGGCTTGTATGCGTGCTATTACTTTCTGTATGTAATTGTTTTTTAATAGTTTTCACGTTATATGTATTTTAAACTTCTTATAAATCATCAAAGTTATATTTTAATGGTTTTCTTGTGTTATCTACTATTTTCGTCTATCAATTCATTTTATTTTTGTCTAAATGTTTTTTTCTCCCATCCTTAATAGGGATCTTCATTATATAATGTTCTAGTTGTTCATTAATTATTCTACTTTGTCTATTGTAAATATCCTGATTTCTAATTGTGTTATTTATTTTTCATTTATATTTTTCATTTCTTGTTTATTTTTTCACTACCTTTTCTCCTTTCCATAGATTTTCGTTGTTTATTTTTCCTCTTTTTTGCTCCTATTTTACTGCCCACATGGTTAGTAAGCCCTAGTGTTTTTTGTTATTATTGTGGGTAAAATTTGTCTAGAAATGGCATTCTAGTAACATAGCTTTTTGTGTGAATTCACAATTAGAGATTTCTTCATGTTAATATTTATCCCATATTTTGTATTTTTTATTTTTTTGCTTTATATTTAATCATACTTCCTTCATTTGAAATCTGTTACTACCTGTGTTATTAATTTTTTTTCCATTTATCTTCTGGTAGAAGACCATTAATATTTACATATATTTGCTTTCCAGCTCCTATATCTATCTAGGGGTATAATATCTTTTGTGATATCCTTTCTACTGATAATTTTTTGCGAGTATTAATATATTTCAATTTTCAAGTTTGTTCTTTTATGATTATATCTTCCTCATTTTGACATGTTTTGTTAATTGTTTTCGTTTTTCTATATTTATATGGTTTAAAAACTTCGCTACTCCATCTTCTTCCTACGGTGATATTATGGTTTTCCTTGGTATATCTTGAATTGTATTTTTATGGAATTTCCTCCTATAATTATTTCTTTTTATGTTTGTTTCTTCTTATCGTCTTCTTCGTTTGATTTACTGTTTCACTAGGTTAATCCAGGTGCATATGTGTCCCTGTTTTACGTATTTCTTCTTCTAATACGAATTCTCTTGTTATATAATTTTCATCTTGTCCTGTGTTTATTAAAATTTTATATTTTCTTTGGTCCAATTAGTCATTTATGAAATAAGATATGGTGTTATTCTCTAATAAATCTTGTGGTATTTCATATTTTCTTTTTGATGTCTCATTCTTGATGAGTGTAGCTCTTGTTAGTAGTAAAGTTGTCGTAACGCTTGAGGTGACTTAATCTTTCTTTTATCTATTTCTAAATCTTCTTCATTTCAAATTTCTTGTCACTATATATTAATTGTCTATTACAGTAATTATTTTCTCGAAAGGATTTTCTATCTTTATTTTATTCAATTTATTTTGCCATTTTTTACTTTTTATGTTTGTTATATATATAGGTTTTTACATCTTGCTGTAATATTTTGCTTCCTGGTGCTAACTTTATCCCTGACTTTTCCGATAATAGTATCTAATGCATTTATCTATAAACCTTTTGTACTGTTTAAATGCTACTCGGTATAATTAGCACGATATTATGAATTAAACTTTTTGGGTATAACTTAAATTTCCTTTAACTGCGCGTCGCTTACGCTTCTTTCTATAAGGTGTATGTATCCTATCATTCTGCTAAATTATTTCATTCAATGGGTGTATCTATTCCTTCTCTGAAGCTATTTCTTTGTTTTTTACCGTTACTTATTATCGGTATATATGCTTTTTCCCGCTTGTGTATTTGCACTCTGAATGTTGTTCTTTCTGACTAACTACATACTATTCTTCTCTTGTCTTTTAAATCACAAAAACCATTTTTTTAATGTAGGTATTTTCCAAGTATCTTTTCAACACTTAAGTCTAATTCTTTTCCTTTTATCTGCTTCCAAAAATTGTGTTTCAAATATGAATTTTTGGTGTATAATTTTCTTCATTTTCATAATTTTTCTCTTTCACTTCGGTTATTATTTTTATTTTCATTTCGAACCCATACTATATTTCTTCATCTATTTTCATCATTATCTAATTAATATTTTCTTCATTTTCCAGTTTCTATATCATTTCTATATCCGTAACACTTCATATATACTGTCATTTTCACTTAATTTCATAATCTAATGTATTCTATCGCATATATTTTTTCATTGTACTACCAATTAATTCCTGCATTTGGTTTCTTTTTGGAGCTTTTTTGGGTACATTTACACTCCTTAGCTTGTGTTCCTAGTCCTTTCCGCCCTTGTAACAAGTACATTGGTATTTTTCTCTTTGGTTTATAATTATGGTCTTTTCATTTTCTATATTTTTATCCTATATAATACATTCGTCTGGGCTGTTTATATTTATACTAAGTTTTAATTTTTTCTTATAATTTTTTATATCTTTTGGGGCTTTTGTTTTTTTATTTGTACATCCAAATCGTGGTGCCATTTTAGTTCTGGCAACCATCCACTAAATTTTGTTATTTATACTTTTTTCAATTTTTAATTTTCACTCTTTTTTGCGCTTTCACATAATTGTGTAACCATGGAATAGGAATTTTATTCTAGCTCCTCAGATCTACTATCCATTTTCATTATCTACAACTTTATATTATTTTGTGTGTGCAAAAATGGTTCTGGTATTTTGTAAAATATTGTTGTCTTATCTTCTTTTGCTTCTCTAAATTATATTTTGATTTGTGTAATATTTCTTTAAATGCACAAGTATATTGTTTCTAATATACAACATTTGACATAATAGCTAATTTTGTCATAAGTTTTCTGTTTATTTATTTTTTTCTCCTGTTTTTTCTTTTATATGTGTGGTCATGCCCTCCAAATTCATTTCTTATGCGTTCGTTTTATCTAATATATCTAACTATTTGTTGCTGATGGGGATCCATCCATTTTCTTATCAACTTCTAAGTAACTTTCTAAGCTTTCTTTGGGGTCGATTTTTCTATCCAAGTTTTAGTTGTTCCTACAATGTCTTTCGATATATCTTGGTTGTTTCTGTTTTTTTTTCTTTGTTATCTATTCACTGTTTTTTATTATATTCCTGTCCACAGTAATATTGCTTTAAATTTATGTCTGTGACCCATCTAAGATCTAAGAATATTTGTTCATTTGTTGGTTTGGTATTCACTTTTTATTTATCTACGTTCCATATTGCATTATTTCTATCTGGTTGTTGATACACTGTTCTTCTGTATAATAAGTTGGTGGTGTCCATCTAGGACTAGCTCTGACTATTTCTCTTGGGACTATTATCTGGGATTTTAACTCTTGACACATCTCTGGGTCCTTCTCTATCTCCTTGTTGGTTTATTTCTACTTTTTTTTAGTTGCGTGTTACCTGTTCTAAAATTCTTCTGTTTCACCTTATTTCCTTTTTCCTGATTTTTGATCATTTTTCATTTTCATATCTTTCATGTACTTCATTTACTTCAAAGATCTTCATTTACTTTTGTTTCATTTATTTCGTTTATTTATTTTATTTATTAATTCTTTTTCTTTTTCTAAATCTGTTCTTTTGTTTGTTTTCATATAACATTTTTTATAATCTGGCTAATTCTTTATTCTGTTCGTTATTCTTGTATTTTTATTTCTTACTAAATGTTTTACTTCTTGTTTGCCTTGTACTTTTATTTTTTTCTATTTTCTCTTGATTTGTCCTATTTCTTCATTTCCTTTTGTTAGTCTTATCACATATCTGCTGTAACTATCTTCTACTCTTGCTGTTTCTTTCCTACTTATATTATAGAATATGTCCTATTTTTTTAATATCTCTCTAGATTTGAAAATATTATCTTATTATACATTCCGCTTGATTTCATATTCCTTTTTTCATCTACTTGCACAATTCTTCTTTATTCAGTAGAATTATAATTAATGTATGGTTGTAATCTATACTTCTAAGGTGATCTATTTTCTATTTTTAAACAAAATATAATTTTATCTTTGTGTAAATATTGATTTACACATACTCGTGCTAATTATTTTCTATTACATCTTTCTATGTTCTAGTTGTAATTCTGTATTTTCATCTATCTTTCTATCAATTTTTGCTTATCACGTTTCCATTCACTTGTTCATAGTTTGTCCTTTTAGATAACATTACTAGTTATAACTCTGTTTTTGAAATTATATTTATTAAAAAATATATTTTTCTTATCATTACTTGTTTTGGTATGTTGTGATAGTTCATATTCTATTGTATAAGGATGTTAGTTTTTTCCATATCTTTTCGTACTTTTTTTTCTATCTTGGTTCTTCTTATTTTGAATTTCTTTATTTGTTGTACTAGTCATTATATTTTTCTTTGTACAAAATTTCATAGAAAAGCTACTTAATTATGCCTGGGTTCTAATTACTTTTATCTTATAGTATTTTTACTTCGTTTTTGCCATATTCAAACTTTTTCTTGATTCAATCATAAATCTGTAATATATCTAGATCAATCATAAATAAATCACATACCTTATCATAAGTAAAGTTCATCTTGTATCCTTTGTATGGTTTAACTTCACGTCAACTTGGGTGTATATTCTATTTTTCCATATCTTACCAATTTTTAGCATAATTTTCTCGTGTTATATCCGTACTTAAGATCATATATGAATATAGAAAGTGTATTCTTGTAAGCTCATCATCATCCGTATAAATAATATGTCATCATTATTCATTTTGGCTAAAAGGTTTATTGCCTTCCGATCTCTTAATGGATTATACTTAATCTTTTTGAATTAAATAATGATTTACAATATATCATCATCCTCGTCAAGTTCCACTACCCTACAACTACTAACAAGCTTTCTTCTTTGATCAGTTACCACCCTACACAACGTCTCAACTTTGTTATACTTCTCCTAAACCGGTCCTTCTTCCTATCGGTTTTCACTTTAGGATGACATATCTGGGCAATACTTATATTCGAAGAATATTTCTTGTAGCAACACTTCTAAAGATGTTATTATACAACATTATTAAGTCATGATAACAATTATACTCAACAAGAGATTTTTCAGAGAATAAATCTATTTATTACTCATAAATTTTAAGAGTGTAGACCTGTTTTTTGTAGATCTTAGCTCCAACTTTTTTTCATAGTTTCACATTAATTTTAATTAGATAGCTATGATACATTTTTGGGGGGGTGGAGAGAGTAGAGAGGAGTCGAGAGATAATTGTTAAGTTTGGATTGATTATTTATGAGGAAAGCCCCTCTATTTAACACAAAAATTACACCTTTGGAATCTATGTGCCGATAAAGTCATAAAAGAATTAATGAACAGCTGAACCATTATATAATGAAGATCCACTAACAAGGATGAGAAAACATAAGACAAATCCTAAAATTGTGAATTGATAGAACGAAATAATTTTATTAATATCCCTGTAAATATTGGGTTATGTAGTCTTCACACATTTCATCGGATTTTTGCGTATTTTTAGCTTTAGGGTTTTGGGTTAAGAAAAGTCTGTTACTTTGTATAATGTTTTCTATATCATTTTGCGGAGATTAAGTGGTATGTTTGGTTTTTGGGAATCTAAGCTTAGCTGGGCTTTGTAGGTATTTGTTTGTGGTTGACCGGACTTTATCTTTTTGGGTATTGAGATGTAATAATGGGTTTTGAGAATAATTTGTTCATCTTTACATTGTCTTCTGCCTATCGTTAACCTTATATGGCATAGTCCTGGGCCAGACGTATTCGAAGAATATTTCTCTAAGCAAACCTTCTAAAGATGTTTATTATAAACATTATTAAGTCCATTGATAACAATTATATAATCAACAAGATGATTTTCAGAATAAATCTATTTAGTTACTTCAAAATTTAGAGTGTACTACTGTTCTTTGAGATCGTAAGCTCGAGATTTTTACCATAAGTTATTAATTTATCATTAAGCTAAAGCTCTGATACCAACTTTGGGGTGGAAGCGATTAGAGAGACAGTAGAGAGATGTATTGTAACTTGGATTGTTGATTTATAGGGAAAGCCCACTATTTATACACAAAAAAATCAAGTGACCCCCGAATCTTAAATTGTGTGTCGAATTGACTTCAAGACAAGCTTACGTCACGGTCTGTCATAGATGACCAAGAACCCTCTAGCCATCGTGAAGACGTCTTGTTTCGATAGGGCTTCATTACAAATGAGATATAACACTTCTGACAATGAGCTTGGGATTTTAGCATAATTCAGTGAGCATTGTAAGAAACATCAGAGATCTTTAATTTGAAGGTTCATCCACGGTCACCTGAACATTTTCTAATAATGTAGAATTCTCAATAACAAAATTGCGTGTGATACAACATCCACAATGAAATCAATTGTCTTTCCAATTGTTTCTCTAAACATATCAACAACACCAATAATTAGTCATATTTGCTTGTTTTTATCACCACCCCGTTTTCATTGTTTTGAATTATTCATATGGACAACTCAACCCATCACCAGTCTCATTTAACTATCAAACACATATTCAATGACATACACGATTTCTTAAATCAGCCATATTGTAAAAAGTTTATATCCTCTTTATTTGATGTTTGGACATTTGATTTTTCATTAGTGTAAGTTCATTTGCCTTTTAATACGGTCGATGTAACTAATATAATTTTCGACAAAATTCAATTGCTAAAGAAATTTAAAATCATAATACTTTAATCTCAAATCCGTCTAAATCACTTTGAAGTGCCAACCAATTCTATGTACAAAACAAAGTCCTTTAGATACCTTTTTTTTAGTCATATTTGAAATTTCTAACCTATCATATATATACTCCAACCATTTTGTAATACTAATGAGTTAGTGACGGTCGCTAACTTAATAAAATTCAAGGTCATTTTGATTACGGTGCACTTAAAGGATCTTTTTGTAGACTTTGCAACAACTTACTGAATCAAGTCCAAAAAAAATAATTCCTTAGGTGTACCTAGTTCTAGATCAATAGACATTCATTTGTTTATTTTTTCCATAGGACTTTTATATGACCGATGCGAATTCGACCATATACTTTTCTATTTCTATATAAATGGTTGCATTTCTAAGTTTCACTTGCTTTTTTTTTTTTATTCTTTTAATTCCCAAATGGCGAGCAACTATCAAATTTCAAATTTTCACTTTGATACTCTTGGTGTACTACCTAGTTTACCCCAGATTTTGTCACTAGCGGTTATATCTGTACTCTTTCTTCTTAGACACACATATTAGTATATGATAATATTTTTCACTTACTGTATATGAATTCTTGTTTTTTCCTATCACGCGCATTGAGACAGCTAAGGATACACATATAATTTTATAACAAAAAACTAATCTATTTGTTTCATACTCACTCAAAACATAGTGCGACGACTGTTCAAGAAGGAGTAAAGTTCATGACCATACGTGAAATTATCCCTAATGTGAGATGGTCTCCACCTATGGACTGTATTGTAATACCATGAAGGTACTAGGCTCGGTTTTGAAACAAAGTGCCTCGTTCTCATGCCTCCGTGCTAACATAGACATAACGAGACCAATGCAAGGATCCCGATAACATGCTTGACGACTAATTAATATATTGTTTTATGTGATCGGTTGCTCAAACTGAGTTTGCTTTTATGGAAGTCTAGGAATGGATTACACCAGCTCAGCAGATGTTGTGTCACTAATGCATTCGAAACAACATTCAAGAATGAGAATATAACGAACCTGACCAGCTGACCCTCCAGGCGCTCCGAGGATCAAACATTGAGGTTGTCATGCTAGGGTGTCCCAACAGGATCTTGAAAACGTTGCTGCTATCAAGACAATGCAAATCATGGAGCCAAAACATGTTTTAAGAACTATGATAATGTCCAACCATTCAGCGTATATAGCTGTTGGAAATGAAGTTAGAGATTCCCTTCAATAAAACTCAAAGTATGTACCTGTTTCTTTTCAATGCTGTATGACCTTTCAAACCGAATTCTGGCGCCGGTCTCGGAGGACCATACAAAGTGTTCCACATTTTGAAACTGGACTTACTACAGATACTTCTCCTCCATCGAATGGAAGATCAAGATGCAAGTTCTACGATTCAATCGAACCTTAATCAACTTCCGTGGACGAAATCGCGCCTCCTTTGCTTGTCAACCTTTATCCTTACTTTGCAGTATTGACAATCCAGTCATTAAGCTTGAGTATGCACTTTTCACTATCACCTGAAGTTGTCGTAACTGATAACGGAAGAGGATACAAGAACCTTTTTGATGCCATCTTAGATGCCACATCCCTCGGCCCTTGAAAAGCTGGTGGCGCGTCTTTGCAATCGTTGTATCGGAGAGTGGTTTGGCCTTCAGTCTGGAGGCAGGGCAGTTAACTTCCATTGAACATGCCAGGACTTATAACAACAATTCTGATTCAACATGTGAGGGAGGAGTGGTCCTAAAAAGGGCCTTCCGGTCCATAGAGACCTACATTTTCGATCTGTTTGATGAAGATCCAGAAGAACCCCCTGAAATCGCGAGAAGCATTTCGGATAATATTCAGACAAAAACATGCAACCTAAAGTACCAATCAGTTTTAACTAGTTAAAAAGCAAGAGGAGAGCTCAAAAGGACTAAGACTTACCTTGTAGTACATGATAAATTCTGAATAACATTTCCAGCTTCAAGCGAAAGTTAGCCTATTGGGCATTATGTACTGAAATTATCATATGCTAATAAACGACCCCAACATATTACA
Source organism: Solanum habrochaites (assembly GCA_027704765.1). Taxonomy (NCBI): domain Eukaryota; kingdom Viridiplantae; phylum Streptophyta; class Magnoliopsida; order Solanales; family Solanaceae; genus Solanum; species Solanum habrochaites. The sequence goes on along the minus strand of JAKWJA010001316.1, from coordinate 7,664 downwards.
ATAATGAAACACCCCTTTGGTGTAGCCTTTCCCGGACCTTGTAGGAACACGGGAAGCTTAGTAACCGATCTGCCTATAACACACGATCCTTTGTTTTTGCATTTGTTTGGTTCCAAATTCCATTGTTACACAACAGGAAGGAAACTTAAACGTAGCTTGTAAGATGATACTCAAAGAAACATAATTTGAATAGAGAAAGTACCTTGGCTTGAACATGAATCGAGAATAAAGAAGGACTTTGCAATGAAGCAATCAAGACCAGAGAATTCATTGCAAAATTGGAAGTCGAAAGGTACAGGATAAAACCATCAAAACAGAATCAACCATCACCTCCTTTAATAGACTCCAAACTCTCTGAGCATACAAAATTAGGCAAAAACAAACAAAACGGAGAGCCTTTGAACTATTTACTGTTTAATGTGAAGTCTATAAGAGTAATAAAACCAAAAAACAACGAAACAAAAACACTTCTTTTCCTCCATCCATTTGTATAAATTACACAGTTTCCGTTTTGCCTTCCTGGAAGTATCCGAGCACTGAGTCAAGCAATGCATGATAAGCTTTTCAATCTCGTTAAAACCCTTTATACTTATAGCTGTTTTTCTGAGAGATTTCACTCTTTTGTTACTTTTGTTCACAATTATATTATATGAAGTCCCAAGAAGTATGGTTTGAGTCATGTAGGGAGAATGTTGAACTGAATATGTTTTCGTTTATATAAGGTGTTGCTTTGGTGTTCTCATCGAATCTCTCTTTGCTTTTGCAGATTCTGTACGCCATGTACGTAGGAAACATTGGAGAACTTGGTAATGAGCTATCATCACCACTTGTTTCTGTATTTCACACATGAGAAATGATCTCCTTGGCATGAACGGCGAATTCCAAACCCTACTCGTGACATTCTCAATTTAACGCGCTTGTCTCATTTGGCTTTCTGTCCAACTCAGAGGACTACTTTGAAAGTTTGTCAGATGACTCAATTGGCTCGAATAGCTCTGCTTCCTCTGTCTTCGATCTGCAGCCAATTGTCGAGCCTGAACCTTCTGTTCGATTTTCCCCCTTATGATTTACGGACTTGCATAACATGATTCATTTCTTGTTCTATTCTCCCTTTCTAACTTTCTCCGCTCCTAAATCCATTTTGAGTTATTCAATAACCAATAAAACATATGTTATTACTCGTTTGTCTGGTTTTGTACTTAACACGAGATTTAGAAAATAAAAGCTTCAATTTTGTGGTGGTAAACATGTCATGTGGGCAAGTTTGAAATTTTAATAAAATGAAAAGAGATTGTTCTTTTTAAACGGACTACAAGAGGAAAGTAAAGTCTAAACAAATGAAATCGGAGAGGAGTATGTATGTATCATTAAAGTGAACCATGAAATTCTCAGCCAATTGTAGTTACCACCCGATGTGATACCAGTATTCATCATACGCTCTCTTTTGGCAAAGGCTTCCTTGTCTTCTTAAAACAAGGAGTCTTTCTTCCCTTTGAAGCAAACTGTAATGCCCAAGTCCTCTTGCTGTTGCATTTATCCTGCTCGATCGATAGCAAATGTTCACAACTCATCCATTAGAGTAAAACAAATAAAAAATTTAAGTACAATCAAGGCTCAAACCATGATAATATTGTCATGTTAATTGATATTTCTTACTTTGGAATTCGTTAGATTTCACAACTTTCCTCGAATCTATCAATCATCAAGTTCCTTTTCGATACTCTCGTAGTTATCTCCACTGTATAACTCTGAAGATGATAAATGTTTTGGCTTCTTGATTGCATTTGAACGAAACGTCAACATACAACTTCAATTTGGCAATACGTCTTCCGCTAACAGTTCACCTCGAATCACTGCTTGAAGTTTTTCACGAGTCCCTCTCAGGGCACTCAGTGCTTTTCCTGCCTACATGAACATCCGAGAGCACTTCATTTTGACATATAGGCATTTCGACAACGAAGTTAGAAAATTTGTAATATTGTACAGGAGAATCAACCAAGATTTCATGAAATGAGTTCTCTTGTACTCTTTTCGTACATTGATAAATATTGAACATCAATTCTTCTTCATATTCCATCATTATGTTGAAACTAAACCAAAGCAGCAATTTCTTAACAGATAACCCCTTTTTAAGTTTCATGATGATTTACTTACAAATTCTACATAAACATATTCAAACCACAGCATATATCCCTAACAAGCCTAATCCGTTTTTCTCGGAGATAGCATGTGGCAATTCTTTTTAAGGTGATATCACTGTTGAATTTGTGTGACCGTGTCATCCAAAATCTTAAGTTGTACAAAAGAGAATACTTTTGTGTTTACTCACAAGGTGTGCACGATAAGCGTTTGGGATTCTGATGGCAGCATTTCTTTTTCTCCGCTTCCTCTCTAGTCATACGGAGCCATAGTTGAGGGCGTACAAACTTCAGCCTGCACATTGCGGCAGCTACAGCAGCCTCAGCTGCAGCTGCTTGTTGCTAAAGCAACAGCCCCAGAGCATGTTTCTTCTGTGTTGTTCTGTACCTCAGTTACCCGTGTTTTTTGTTGATGGGTGCTCGATTAGCTGGAGTGCACTGGCTTGAATCTTGAGAAAACCTTTCCTTCAAAAACCATTTCCTTCATCCTTGGTTTCTGAAAATATTAAAAAAAATTCAACATTCATGTTCTCCTCTCAACTAGAAAGGGAAGCCTGATGGCCCAAGTATCCTGAGTTGACGCCATTAGTGTTCCAGATAAGGGGCACATACCCACCATGCGTGTAAGGTAAGTCAGCCAGCATCCTACCCTGACGTTGCAAGCATCACACACTGATAGTCCCGCCACTCTATATTTCCACATTCATGATAGAATCACATGAAGGGGAATAGTCATCGGAACATCACAGTAAAGTTTGTCTCCTACGTGACTCTAACAGGTACAGACGACTACTGTTTGCATCAGGGTATATGTCTGACTCACACTATAAAGGTGTATCCCTTCCCCAAATGCCTTGCGTGACCATGCAGAATGCTTCGTACTTGCCGTTTATTTCGGTATTAATTATCAGGATCATTATCACCAACCAACAAACCAATTCTCAATAAAAAAAGGAAATCAATAGATTTCCAAGAAAAATACTCAACCTTTTCAGTCTTTTGGTTTTGCCTCAGAATGAAAGATAGTCTTTTTCACAAAGACCAAAAAATCTAGCTCTCTCTTCTCATTTTATGAATCTAGCAAACTTATGCTCAAAACATACATAATGCCATCACCTTCTTTGGAACAATCACTACCTTTTTCTTGATAAATTTAAAAAAAAATATCTCTTTGCAGTTAGCAAGTTCTATCTTATCAATTAAACAAAGAATAATGAAACAAGACGTATGCACAACTTTTCACATCATCATAAAAGAGGGAAAAACTACACAAGAAATTCAATTTCATTTCTCTTGCATAATCATGAGGAACAAGACCATTCTTTGGATCAACAAGTTGGTGGGGTTGTGTTGGATGCAATGGATAACCCTTCTCCTTTAAGAAGTTAGGTTCTCAGAATTCGAGTATGAGTATAATGGAGTTGCATTTGTTGACAACATCTTACTTCTTAAGTTGGAATTTACAGTTGAGCTACAATGTGCCAAGGCAAAATTCAAGTTGAAGTCATAAGTACAGATTCTAGTACTTGTGAATTAATAATTGTACATGTAAATAATTTAGGCTTTGAAAAACAAATACATAATTTGTGAACTATAATTGCGATCAGATACGATATGTGACATATTATTTGTAATATGTATTCCAACCATTCGTGAGACTAATCAGAACGAACTTGAAACCTTAATACAGCTTTCATTTTCATACATTTTTCCAATAAAACGGTACTTATTAGAAACCAAATTACAGAAAAAATTAGGAATACACATACCAGAGTAGTGAATAGAATGATTTGATTAAAATAAACCTAAATCTGAAGGACTGATTGTTGAGATTTGGACAAATCCAGTGTGTGTTATGAAGTGATCTTGAATTATGATGTTTTTTGTTGTTTCCATGTGGCTACATATTTAGATTAATGTATATATATATTACTAATTTATGTTTGGAAAAGCATACCATGTTCTGATGTGAATAAAAAAAGAAAAATAATAATAATTGATTTTTTCAATTATGTAGACTTTTGCTCAGTACTTTGAATTGTTACTTTTAGGAAGTCCCCTTCAATAAGTCCTCTTTTTTCATTTTCTTTTTCTCATGTATAGACTCACCTTATCTCTTTGGTGTCGTGCTTTTTGCATTGATTTAAATTGTTTTGCACGAAATAGATTTTATTAAATAATTTTATTTTAGTATATATTCAAGACTCACATTTACAAGTTTTACAGTAAGAGGAAGAAATCATTATCGTTTGCGAGATTTGGCTTTCTTTTCTTTTACATCTTCCTTTGCTTTTATGGTTTATTTTGTTAATACTGACTACTATTTCAAATGACCTCGTGTTTGGCTATGAAGTTTATTGATTACCCTTTATACATGTTTTTCGCTTGCAGAAAAAAAAACTATTTAACTTTTAATGAGTGTGAATAGTTTTAACTATTTTGTCACCAAATAGCATAATTATATTTCAAGTAAAAGGAACAGTTTTGTGGCATTAAGTTTTCATTATGTTGGAGTCTTGAACAAGAATCATAAAATCAAAAATCATAACGGTATGCATGTAATTGTTTCAACTTTTTCGTAACTCAAATATACATTTCCTGAATTATACGAGAATAGTTTTTACCATTTACTTAAAATTCTCCTTCAAACTAGAAAAATATTGTCTAAACAATATTGATGGTGTTAAAAAAAATTACAATTCTCTTTTTAACACTACAAATATTTTCAATTCAATCATAGATTATCCATGTGATTTGTGTCCCATTTTTTTCACACTCATAAAGTTGTCCAAATAATATGTTATACTTTTTTTTTCTTTTTTAGGCCCCTTTAGAAATACATGTAATGGTGACTAGTCTCTTTTGGCTCATTCTAAATACTGACCTTTAATTTGTGTAGCTTTTATCTTTGAGTTTTTAAAATGACCCAATTTTTGGGTGATTAAGTGATATTATTGGGCCTTTCAATTTTGTAAGATACAAATGAAAAATTAATTGTTCAAATGTAAAGTTAATTCTAATTATGCTTCGCACAGTACGCATAACAATAGTTCTTTTTTTAGAAGAGGAGCCTAATTTTTTGAAATTATGATACTAATGATTGAGTATTGAAAATTATCGTCACAATCTGAGTTCCTAATACTTAACAAAAGAGTATATTAGAGGTTACATTTGAATAAAGCATATTTTTCAATTTAATGATTGCACATTCTTCTTCATTTTATTGTACCTTGCATGGAATTGAATCATTTTTTTCTTCGTGCATGATTTTTTTATATGCAAATATAGATCTATAATCGTATATTTATATATATAATATATATATATAATAATATCTATATAGTTTTTTTTTGGTTTTTTTTTTTTTTTACAAATGATCACTCAAATTGCAAAACCCTCTTTAAATTGGAACATGTTTTTTTTTTGAAACATTCAAGAATTCCATGGTCAATGTTGTTACTATTTTAATTATGTATTATCTTATTACACGTGATCAATTACTTTTTATCGCATAAAAACCACATAAAATTTGTACTTTTAAAAGTTTTAGAACAAAAACCTTTGAATCTCTCACCTATCTCATCATAATCAATGATAATAACGCAAAAGTCATTCTATTAATTGACCTAGGAAGATACTGATTTTTTCTACAAAAGAAAATAATTTCATAATTTTTTTTATGTATAAAAAAAAAAAAAGTTTATGTGGCTAGCTGTACAATCAAGAACACATCATCTAAGTGACCATGACATACAAATTGGAAAGTGTAATGATTTTATAAGGATTCTAAGCATGGATTTTAGCGCAGAAAGTTATAATTAAAAACAAACAAAAGAATTAGTGAATCATCAATTACAATAAACTGTGGCTAGTACTTATTATTATAGGTCCCTCTCTTATTTCTGTCACAACACCAACAAATGTAGTTTAATTTGTCATAATATATGGATCAAAATCTCAACGATTTTTACTGATTACCACACTGCATAGTTGGATTTATACTTAAAAGTAGGCAGAGGCGTTGCACATTTTGGAGTGTGAAATACCTAAAATTTACAATCACAGATAAATATATGAAGAGTAGTTGTGTTTTTCATCCTTTGGGACAATTCGATGAATCTATTGTTGTCAGCACGATAGATGGAAGACAAAAGCAATAGCATATGATAATGAAACCGCAATTACAACAAATCGAACTGAAAAATATTTTAGTGATGAATACAGACTCTGTATTTATGTTCTTGACCCTTCTTCTTCTGAATTCTCTCATCCATGGATTCAAGGGTTGACCGTTTTTAAACTCTAGGATAAGTAGACGCTATCCCTCGTCCAAGAAATTCGAGCAACATTTCATGCTTCAAGTTATATCTCCTCGTCGAACAAAACTTCCGTTGATCACATCTTCTCGTGTGTAGGCTCAGTATGGACTTTCACTATGCACATACCATCTTCCCATGTGAATCCATTGACTTTAAAGAAAATGGTTGTTGTTTCCTCTTCTAGAATCCTAGCAACCCCTTGGCCCAGTTTTCCTCCATATCCTATAAAGACCTGTGTGTCTAGCATACATACCACAAATTCTTGTATGGACCAGACACCAATCTAATCCATGATTATACCGACAAACACCGCCTGCCATCACCCAAGAATATTAATTTATCACCCGTTAAGACCATCAGCAGAGTAAAAATTTTACGGTGTTTTATCATCAATACAACAATCCAGTGTGATCCACACGTGTCACTCTGGGAGGATAGAGTTGTACAAATTACTAACTTTACCTCTTACCTTAGTGGAGTAAAGGGACCTTCATCTAAAAGAAATATTACCTCACGGTATTCATTGTCTACACATACCAGAAAAAATTAACCCTTATTATAACGATGTTAATCGTTTTGGTCTGAGAGGGAATTTGGATGAATCCCTTACTGGCTCTTCTAGAGCTCCGTTCAACTGACGAGAGTGTGGTTTGGTACGAAGAAATAAAAACATTATTCCTCGAAAAATGTTTTTCAATTTTATGTTTTGGTTGGACAAAAAGTATATGAAAAGTTTTTCCAATCAACGCATTTTCTTCAAATTTAAGAAAAATTGACTTCCCATTCAAAAATTAAGGAAAACATATTCCAATTTCTCCTCACATTTCCAATTAAATTTTTTTTGGGCAAAACATCAATTTTCAAAAAAAAATAATTTTCAAATTTCAAATTTTTTATTTTTTCATCTCCGATCCCTGACCACCATCCGCTGCCACCGATCACACGCCGACCTCTATCGACTCTCCCAAAATTAATTTTTTGTTTTTTATAAATATTTTCACCTTCAAATTTTTATTTTTAAACTCTCAAGCCCCACGCCCTCCACGGGGCCTGCCCCCTTCTGCCCCCCCAATCCCCCAAAAAAATTAAATTTTGCTTCATACCAAAACACCCCTAAGACTTCTAATTATTTTCAGAAGAACACCTCATCACATATCATTTCATCATCTCTGACAACTCATAATTCTAGAGTGAACGAGAGCCTCTG
>JAKWJA010001315.1:0-32378 GCA_027704765.1 Solanum habrochaites | reverse complement strand
TTTACTTTTCTGTTCTTTTCGTTTGTTTTGTTTGATTCACACCTCCACCTCCTTTTTATACCCTAATTAAAATATATTAAGTGTAACGGAGACCAATAAACCCACTAATTAACGTAAGGTTACCTTTTAACCCCCAAGTATTAGACCTATTAAATAAATTAACCCTCAATCTTTGTAATTAGTCAAAATAGTCCAAAACGACCCCTAAAACCCGAAAACGTGTAAGGAAGCCTATTTTGCCTGGGCCTTATTTTCTCTTTTTTCGCAACCTTTTACCGATCCATCTGCCTGCGACGGTCCGTCACACAGGTCGTCGCAGCTCCCTCACTCACTTATCCGTTATGCCCGCACACTGTTCGGTCCGTCCTGTTCTCCGTATACGTCATAAACTCGTTTCTGTACCAAAATCTCAAAGTTGCAAGTGTTTGCAACGAAACTCACGACCGGTTCGGCGTGGCTGTGACGGCAACGTCCTGCAAGTCCGTCACAATTTCGTGAAGGTGGAGGGCGAGTTGGGTCGGGATTTTCATTACCCAATTTCAAATTTCTAGAGTTTCATGGGACACACCCCCCCCCTGGCTCCTCGTCCTTCCTCTTTACTTCTTCCTGTCTCCATCATTTGCCACGCGTCAAATCCGTCGTACCCAGCCAGTTTTCCGAAATAAAATCTGTTTGCTCAAAACGAACTAAACAGGTCGTTACAACAACTATCCCTATGGTCCCAAGCAACTCTTTTGGCCTGGCTTAGTACAATAAAAGACTTCTCAAACGAAAACAAGGAACTTCGCACTGAAAAAATAACAAAACTACAAAGTCTATACAATAATAAAAACTCAAAAAGGGTTTTGGTACATGCTTATAATAAAAACAAACAATCGACTCCAAGTCCTTAAAAAGGTCAACAGGTAATTATGAAAGAATCAGATCAAATGCTACTGGTCATGACAGCCCCAAAATACTATGATATATATTTTGGCCAAGGTGAGATCAAATACAACAGAACCCTTCCTGAATCAAGAGAATCATCCAAAGCAAGCTCAAGTGCCTACTGGTATAAACGAATTGTCCTGTTTATGGACCCTTAACACTTGTATGTTTTCATAAAAAGATACAAGTCTAATGACATTCAGTAATAAGTGTATGAGCATTAAGGGGAAACTAAAACCATTATAGCTGAACATATAAAATGGAAACAATAACTCCATCTCAACTCAACTCAAACTGAAAGCAACAATGATATAGCAATAATTTAAATCATTAATAAAATAGGAGATATCAGACGTAATAATAGTATAAAATAAAATAAAATACATCATTACTCTTAGCTATGAGATTCTCTACCACCGCAACATACCAATAGCTAAGCGATGATACAACATCTCACCCACACTCTCAAAACATTCATAAACATTTTCCATGGTAATAGACACCTCAATGACTAAATTTAAGAAGAATGTAAATGCTTAAAAGAAAAAAGTGTCGTCTAAAAAGTATGGGGGATTCTGGATTCAACCCATGTCCGGCTACATAGTTTATAAGGAATGCAATTTTCTGATTTGTCCTATACTCAGGTTTTGAATACTCCCTAAATTCTAACTCGTTCTCCAAATGTATACAACCAAATCTTCCTTCCTCAATTTTAAGATACATACTACTGAAAAGATCTATTTTAAAAAAGAAATACTTTGAAACTTCTCTAAATTCATAAAATCTTATGTTTCTCTGTTTTAAATGTAAAAGTGTTTCACTTTAGGAAGACATAGTTTTCCTTAGCTCGTTTTGAAAACATGCAATACACACTTCTCATACTCATACCATTTACTCAAGATTGGTTCAAAAATATAGTTAGTTAAGACGAGTTCTCAATTTGACTCAAAAAAAAGGCCTTTATCGACTTACACTTAACTTCACTTTAAGTTTAAATGTAAAATTAGAGATGTGATAGGATATGTGTAGTCTAAATGAAGTAGAGAAACCTTAATATTTTTATAAGAAATGATAGATAAGACAACGAGTTGACGAAACACATACAGAGAAACCAAAGAAAAAAGGGGCCAGACAACATTTGGCGCCAGGCCTGAAAATCCCTAGGTTGATTTTTGGAGCATTGCAGATGAATGCCAAGCCCAACATCTGTAATGCCGAAATCCTGTAGGCCTAGGTGTGGTCGGTGCCCCACCTTAACCAAAAATCTGACAAATGTTTCTAATCATTTTTTTAACCTAACTAGTCTAGGCATAGATTGGTGGTTTTTTTTATATTCTCTTTGATTCATAAACCCACTAAAATATTTATCGAACGCTCGCTCAACTCTAAGACACTAGGTGGAGTTGCATTTAAAAAAAAAAACTGGCAACCCCATTAAATTCCCCAGAATCACGGAATGAATCAGCATTAACAAACAATTAAACTATCACAACACACCATACCCATTTTTCTAACTCACCACAACATCCCAATATCGAAACCCTAAGAATTTGGTTTTTATCTGGACAGACAAAGACCAAATAAATCAGGCCAAAAATCAAATTCAATCATAAACGGTATTGAATATAAAAGTCTTATAGAATCTAAGAGGAATCTTCACACACTAACTTCCAATTTCTTGGAATGGAAGTCTTCAATTTCAATTTAAAGGAACATGTCTCTTGACCACCTCCCTGTTTAGGTCGTAACATGGAACGAGATAATACTGCAATCATGGAACCATTTTGCATCTTGCAAACTGCTCCTGCAATCGCCAAGTTGCTTTCTCCTTCCACCTTTCAATAATGTCTCAAATGTTGCTACACAAAGGATCAACATAAATCACAGACCGGAGGACCCTATTCCAAGGTCATTTGTCTGATCCAAAAGTGATTACTTAAATTTGAAAAGAATTGCCAGTTCATACGCAATAAAGAGGTGGACAAGTGAATTTTTTGGTAGAGTTTCCAAACCCATTTTTTTTTTCGCACTTGCCCGCACCTCTGGGCATTGCTCTCCTCCCCCCTTTCCTCTTGCCCCCCGTTCTTCCCCCAGAACCCCCGCTTTCTCTCTCCCCACCCGCGGGCCGCCAGCCCCCCCACCCCTCGCCGACCGCCCCTTTACGATTCTCCCCAGCCGCCCCGTGGCCTCCCTCGGGGCCATCGCTGCTTGTCCGTGGGTTGTCCCCCCCCTCAAATACAAGAAAAATATCAAGAAGTAAAAATAAAATTAAGAACAAGGGAGGGGTAAAGTAAAATCTGGTCTGGCTACACATTGCTCCATCAATGTGGGCATCAGTGACCCTGGGCATAATGCTTTGTATCTTAGCAGCAGTGCCCGGTTCACGTCTGAAGGAAACAGTAGTACTGCATTTTCTAGGATGTCAAGTGTGAGTCTGCCAAAGACATGCACAGATTCCCAGCATTCCTTGGGCCCATGAAGGAAATTAGGCTCTGAAGGTGGTCTTTCTATCAGAAGTGGCTCTATTGCCCTTGCCTTTCCCAGCAGGTTGTAGAAGTTTTCATAACTTGCCTCTTGATTATAGTTTAGCATCCTCATTTAATCGCAATCCCCTTAGCTTTTACTTGGTTATTGTTATTCCTCGTCAGTGGATTTTTTGGTTTTTCGCAAAAATGTCTTCAAAACCTCCAGGAAATATAGAAAAACTTACAACAAAACTCAACAAAAAGGTTTCTGATAGAGTCTGCGAGACACAAATCTTTTTTAGTATGCTTAGTTTGGTGGGCTCGCCGAAGGGATTTGCTCAAAAATTAGCAAGCGACATAGGGAAGGTCGTTCGTCGACCGCCAACAAATTTTTGGTGAGCACTGACTAGACTCGCTGAAAGTAAAGTGAAAAAAGGTTTAGAGGATGCAGATGAAAGGAGACAATACGATTTCTCGTTTATTCTTCTGGTTCCTCCCTTTTTCGACCTCAAGCTTCTGTCTATCTATAAGTTATAATACGGTCCATCATAAAATGAATCAGAAATCAAAGGCAAGGTATAAAACCTTGGGTGCCGTCGAGTGGTTTGGCGAGTTCTACCCACTCACCAAACGACCCACATGGCCCAAATCTAACCATTTTCTTTCGTCAATTCACCCCTAACCACGAAAACAAATAAACATGCACTGTCAAATTAAATCAAGAGGATAATAACACCCATCACCCCAGGATCTTAATATTCACCCAAGTTTGAAGATTTGACTATTAATGAAATTTTCCCCTTAAGAATGGACGTCCTCCACTCTAAATTTGGGAAAATCCCCGGTTCAATTTTGGCTCAATACAATGAAATGCTCATGCTTCACTAAACTAAATTAAACACACATAAGCATCAATATTCCATTCTGAGGCACATTTACTAGAATTTCAACAATCAAATCATTATGGGAAATTTTTCCAATAATATAGACATAATTAATAAAATTATGAGCAATAGAGGCCCACACACTTTATTAAGATAAGAAACCATCATTCAAAAAGAGGACAAAAATATCAAAAATAAACTCGGGGTTTCAAAAACAACATTTTATGTCATACTGATATTCAATGATGGCAGCATGTCAATCCAACTCCGAGCATAATCCGACAGCTCAAATAAAGTAGAAATACAAAAAATATAGATACTAAAGTACATATTTGAGTTGTGTGAAGATAAAAAAAGGGAAATTTTAAAAGTTCTTAACTCTTTGTCCTTTAAAATTGTTCGATGTCTCACCTAACGAGACTTAGTCCCCCCCCCCCCGTCATTGTATATACACTAGGTGAAAGATAAGTTGGTCACTTACCGCTCACTCTTCGGTTTTTACAGGCCTCGTTACTTTGGAGGTCAAATGACGATTATTCAAAGTCCGTCGCCTTCTTTACCGATTCGCAAATGATTTCTGGGCTCATTGAGTTTCTCAAGGAGGAAGTTTAAAATTTTGAGCAAAAAAGTGTATAAAGTAGTCGGCAGCGCCGACCTTTATATGAATGCTCTTACTCAAACATTTTCTCACCAAGACTGCACATTCCAAACATTTTTCCACACCTTAACTGCCACCATCAAATCAACATACCATATTTACAAAATAAAAAATAGCAATAAAAGGGGTTTTGATTTACTATCAACAACGCGTTAGTTATTGTCACACCAGCACGAAGCACATTCACCACTCAAATCTCATTAGTTGGTGGGGGTTTGAATTAGGTCACTATGGCGAACCCCCTCGTGTCCTGTTAGAATGAGTGCACACATAATAGCACATAGGGGGGGTTCTCAAGAAGGCGAGCAGATGAGATCATAGTTGAGAGCCATCCATCGTAATTTAGAATATTGACACACTCATTAATCTCTTCCATCACTCTATCATGCTCATTTACACCCTTTGTGAGATGATTTTAGAAAGCATTCCCTTCCTTCGACACGTTAACTCTCGTGTGTAGCTCTAAGGCGGCGCGTTCTTCTTTTCTAGGAGTGATGTATCTATCCTTGCCTTGGAATGACTTCAATCTCCGCTCCTTATCGTTTTGTCAAATCATCCAACTGGGGAGTTATAAATGTGGTCTCAACATGAATTCTTCTTAATCTTTGTTTTGTTTAAGCCAGTGATCAAGCCGTTGGGCTGCTACACTAATGGGTTGTTTGTGTAATGCCACCCTAGATTGAGTTGGACAAGCTAATATCTTGTTCCAGTGACCAGACTTTTGTAGAAATACCAAGATGTTTTATATCAGGGATCTCATGAGTTGGGCCATTGAAACTAGAAGTTTTTTAAAACCTTATCCATTAACCAATGACTCCCTTAACACCTTATATTTTTGAGGTTAGGAAGGGCATCCATTTTGGCCTTATTACTTCCAACAAGGAAAAATCTGTTTGTTTCCTAATTATTAGCCCGGCATGCTCACCTCCGATATCTACAAAACACTAGCCTTCAAAACAAAACAAGAATTAAGGTCACTAGACTAACAAAATCAATTCAAATTAACAAAATTCTCAAATAACCCCCATTTTCCCGGTAAGTGGCGGCCATTTTGATGTTTTTCGTAATTAACGCACAGACGCGCAATTCAAGTATCTACGATCGAGGTTAGTAATATACCCCACCAAGAGTTGTGATCACTCCAATGGGGAGTGTTTTGGGAAAAAACTTTATGTATGGAACAATTTTCTAATCAATCAAGTCTAAAAACATAATGATATCCACAATAATTAAATAGGGGTGACACAGTGTATAATATCAAGGGATTTTGAACAATCAACTGCATAAACAACCATAAAAACAATAGAATAAGCAATATAGAGAGATGTTCTTTTGGATGTGACAGGACAAATGAACTAAGATATACAAATGGGTTATTTCCCAATTAATAGTTTTTGCTTTTGTCCTCAAACTCTTTAGTTCTGTACATTGGGCAGAGATAGTTAATGCATCATATCACGGAACCATTAATCATCTCACTAATTCTCCATTTTATAACGACTTTCTCCTTTAAGAGCCTAGGCCTCCAACGCTGGAACTTAAGGAAAAGAATCTATCCATTGAAATCCTTGCCAATGTCTTAGGCGACTCCCAGACTTTGTCTCCTTCATCCTTCCAGTTTGCCCTTGTTCCTTTTTTCACAATTGCCCATGCTTTGCTCTTAAATTCAAATACCTAAAATTCAGGTATTTACATTATTTTTGAAATAAAATGTGCATTCAAGACACTTAAATCTAATTAAAATCAAGCCCTAAAAGAGTCATTGAAGCTTGGCCTTGAAAATTCTCACAGAACACTAACTTTTATTAAAAATTTAGCAAGTGTAAATTTGGTTGAGGTCAGTTGCTTTTTCTTGTCCATTTATCTATGTAAGGGTGAGATGTCAACCCGCAATATGACTGAATTCTGTTTAAAATTTTGTCTAGACGTTGAAATCCCACTGACTAAGGAGTTCTTTCTTGGGTCCTGTTGGGTATTATAGATGGTTGTTTGACTGATTTGCAATCGTTTTTTGCTCTCCTTTGATAGCTTTCACACCCCAGAAAAGACAAGGAAGTTTGAGTGGTCAAATCTTGTGAAAAATTTTCAAGAGTAGAAAGATAAGCTTACTCCGCTCTAGTGTTGACCTAGCGGAGGGTAATGAGTCTTTTTGCGGTGTATTTTGATGCTTCGCAGAGGTTGGGCTGGGAGTGTACCTCATGCGCCACGACAAAGTAAGTAGATTAGTCCTCAGTCAACTCAAATTTCATTAGAAGAATTATTCAACTTATGACCTTTAGAGAGACCGTAGTTTTTCCTTCAAAATATGGAGACATTACTTATATGGGTTGCCATATTTTGGATATGGTTTGAGCCATAAGAGTCTTCAATATGTGTTTTAACACCAAAGGATTTGAATCGCTAACAGTTGAAATGGTTCAACTTTTGAAGGATTATGACATGGAGTGTCCTTTAACCACCCCCAGCAAGGCCAACGTGGTTGCGGATGCTTTGGAGTCAGATGAATTGGGTAGTGGTGTCTCATGTGGAAGAAGATAAGAAGGAACTAATGACATATGTTTCATCAGGTTGGCCTCGTTTGGGGGTTTCGGTTTAGAGATTTCTCCAAATGGTGGTTTTTTATGGTCCAGCATAGCTCTAATAATCATTAGTGGTTGAGGTGAAATCTAAGCACATCTTGATCCTCAATTGATGATTTGAAGGAATCGTACTTGGTACGCTTAATTAGCATTCTCTCTCCCATAGAGGGTATGGTGTCTTAGGTACACGGGAATATGTGTGGAACTGCATGTTGAGGGATTTGAGAAATCAATTCTAGAATAAGCCCACGGTTACCGTACTTGGGGGCTATTCATCCGGGGGAACCTAAAAAATAATCATGACCTTCTGGGGTCTGTTTGGTCGATGTTAACAGGTACATGCCGAGTTTGTTTGCTAAGTGGTTCAATTTTTCCAACAAATTAAAATCGAGAACCTAAAACCGGGTGGTTTAATTCCAAAACATGGAAGTTTCTTTACTTAGAAGTGGGAGACATCAATATAGACTTTGTTTGTTGGTTAGTCCTCGAACCGATGCCAATGATTCAATATGAATTATGATGGATAGGTTGATGAGTATGCTCACTTTATCCCCATTATGTCTACTTATAACGACCGAGAGTATTTCAGAAATCTACATTAATAAACGGGATTTATCATGGTATTCCTTTGTCCATCTTTTTGGATAGAGGTGCCCAATCACTTCTCGTTTTTGGAAAAGCTTTTGAAAAGGATTTAAGGTACTCAAGAGAATTAGCAATTTTTTTCAATCCTCAGACAGTGGTCAGTGAGTACATACAAACCTAGAAGATATGTTAAGAGCCGTGTTCTGATTTCAAAGGAAGTTGGGATATCACCTACCATTGATTGCGTTCTCCACAACAATGTTACCATTCGAGTATCTCTATGAGCACCTTTTGAAGCTTTTTAATGGTAATAAGATTTATGTCTCCATTTGATGTTTGAGGTTGGGTGAGTCTTCACTTCCTTGGTCCCAAGATTAATTAGGAGGCATCGATAAAGTTTGGTCAATAAGAGATAGAATTTAAGACAATCCTATAGTCCCACAAAATTCTTATGCCGACAATAGGAAAGATATCTTTGAATTTTAAATAAAGTGATCACGTCTATTTGAAGATTGAACCTATGAAAATGGTTATGCAATTCGTAAAAAAGGGAAGTTAAGTCCCCGGTATGTCGTCCTTATGAGGTTTTTCCAAAGGGTCAGAAAAATTTTCCTAATCTAAAATGCCTATTGAACTACTTCGGTTCATCCTGTTTCATGTTTCTTGCTCAAGAAATGTATAGGCCACCCGGTGTCCATTATACCTATTGAAGGTTTAGGGGTGAATAGAACCTATATATGAATATGTTTTCGGTTGAGATCTTAGATCGTCAAGTTAAGAAGTCCGAGTAAACCCAGAGGTTGCCTCCGTAAAAGTCCTATGGAGAAACCATCCTGTTGAGGGTTGTCACACATGGAAGCCTCGTCCGAGGCTGACATGAAAACCCGCTCCTTCAATTTTTTACTCCTTGAGGTTAGAACATCCTCTTAATAAATAAAATATGAATAATATGAATTAATTATGTCCTAAATAGATGCATGTTGTTGGGTAAAAGTTATCCAAATTGAGTGTTAAGAAATGCCTTCATACTCCACTTCACACTATAAAATGTGTACATGCAAGTTTTTCCTCTGTCAGATTAAGTTGTTTTGTTATTGTCTTGAGAAGAATGACAGCATGGTAACCCTTTGAGTGTGTTTTGAACTCATGTTGGATTTTGACAGGTAGTTCCTCATACGTGTTATAATGTTAAGCTCCTATAATGTTTGTGCATCATGATTGGAGTTGGCTAATAGTAATGTATGTTATGTGTTGAAAGGAGTTGTGAAGTAACTCCTATAGTGGGTGACTCCATTTATTTTATAGTGGTGTTTATTGGTTGGGATTCTAGTATTGAGTCCTATCTTACCCTCCAAAGATTTTTAAGTGTCATTCACGGGTACCACATATTCCTAAGGGTGATAGTGTAACACTCCGTAATTCCATAATTAGACTAGAGATTTAGATATTTAAATAAGGATTAAAATGACTTTTCCAGACCCTATATTGATGTAATTAAAAACTCATTAAAAAGGTTAGAGTTCCCAAAACAGAAAAAAAAAGACCTTGACGTCCAGAAACTAGCCTAATTGAACTAGTAGATGTCCCTATGTTTGGTGAAGATTGGGAGTGTCAAATGAAGTCTAAAACTTGTACAAAGACTTAACATGCGCAAAATATAGTATATAGGATCCAAACGTCTAGTAGTAGACATCCCCAAGTACCACCCGAAGGATCTTGAGGAGGACTCAACGTTGGAAATCAAGCTGCCAAAGCAGCTTGCGGCAGCCAAAATAATGGGCCCCTTTGCATCGCGCAGCCAGCAATGCTATTAACTTTTTCCTCGCGACGCGGGGACTTCAACGACGTTCACTGCCCTCAAAACACGTATTTTTTTGAAAAAAGATTTGGACTGCCCCCCGTGATGCGTAGCCAATTCTAAAATTTGTCCGCGTCGGTTTGAGTCATTAAACTTAACAAAAAGAACCCAATTAAAAGTGATGTTTTTTTTGAGTAATTTGGGACGAGTTTATATTTGGTTTTTTAGGTCATTTTTAAGAACATTTCACATGTCACCCAAATAATTTCACCAAATCACTCCATTTCTCTCTAACTCTCTCTACTTCAATCACCATTGAAACATTGGAGCTGGGAGAATGTCAAGTTGTCAACTTTTCTTCTCAAATTCGTGGATTAATCACCATTAGGGTATGAGTTATTCATTCTTTGGGATTCTTTCCCCAAATGTCCTTTCAAAGCATCCACCCTTCTTTTGGTGTGGGATTTTCATGACACTGAGATTCCACCGTTTCTCAGATGGTCAAATGTCGGTTAAGGGATTGTTCCTTACGTAAAAATGGAAGACTAAAGTACATGTACATTGACTAGGGTGACCTTGTGAGGACTTTACCTTGGTATAGCTAGGGTATGTGACTCTACCTAGACACATTACACAAGTTGACTCTAAGGGAAGTCCTAGAATTTTTTCTTATGTACTATTTAATGAACATAGAAATGTCTATGCTTAATGATATTGATGTTGCTCTTTATATTATGGTGGTTACGCTGATGAACATGTTGGTTGTTTTATAATTTCTCTATATGATCGTGACTACTTATGAAGTTGTAACCAATACATCCATTACTTATGGTCTCCTCTTGCTTACATTGATTGTGGGGTTATAAGACGTCATATGAGCATTGCACTGTGCTGAGATGAGATTATTTTTAAGGTTATCTAATACGTTATGTCGATATGAAACTTATAAAAATGAAATGTTATATTTACTTTTGAAATTATGTATCTTGGTTATGATTCATGCTTTATATTGGTTGTGATCCTTATCTTGTATATACTCCTGTTGTATGTGTCATTAAAGGCATACAAATACTTAGCAATGCTTCTAACAGAAATACTACTCCCTTTTCATCCTGCTTTAAAAAAAATATTTTATGGTGCATATACTCATACAAGTACAAGTGGCATACTAACCCATATATCCTATCTATATTCTATCAAATGTAGGTTCGGCCCTTAAGCTAATAAGGTCAATTGAAGAGCTTGAAACTCTTTCTCTCCATGTGTTGTATGTTCCTCATGTTTCGAGGATACTATCTTTGATTACTCTAGACCTGCATATTGTACGTAGTCCTAAGAGATATACTTTACTCGTTTTGTCATTGAATTTCTATCGTATTCGACCTATATGTCCTATTTATATTGTAATTGGCTAATTTCAAGATTCGTACTCTCTAGATAGTTTTTATGAGACAAATTGTATTAGACTATCGTATGTATGTTGATCATGTTTTCTAAACAAGAAGCTAATAGCTTCTATGTGAGACTAGATGTACATCTTTCAACATATGATACGAGAAGTCTTAAGTAATTCACTTAGTATATGCAAAAGTTTTTTATTTTTTTTCCGTGTTTTTTTATCTATGATATGTTATGCACTAATGCTAAGAGGCAAGTCCTTAGTCCTCTTCGAGGACGACGACACCGGGTAACCGTTTACGGTGTGCTCCCCGGATATGACACCATTAAAATCGATCCAACACCATAATAATTAACCTACATAGGTAAATTTTAAGACATAATCAATGACTACCAATCACTATTAAGAGTCTCCTATCATATATATAACCATATTCTACTCACGAAGAAACCGGAAGTCAATAAGTTTGAATTTCCCTAGTCTTTCCTTTACTCAATCCTCGTTAATGTTTTCAACCTGTCCAAGCAATGTATAATTAACAAGAAAATAAGAGTTCGTGACATTCATATTAGTATAATCTTCCTGAACCTAAGAAACCCGCTCAAATTGATAATCATTCCCTAAATTTTGCTACCAACTAATATACAGTTTTATATTAGAATAAATTGCCAACCTATGGTTTAATTAATAATTTCCGTCAATTGTCATAATTTTTTTTGGTATTCATATATTAAAATAAACCATGTTTGATTACATATACCAGTTTACATTACTTAAATATAATTATAAATAGAAAATTAGCCACTTACGAAACATTAACTAAACCAAATACGAAAACCTCAAGAATACATACAATTTTTTTATCCTCTCTTCTCTACTCAAACCACAAAATACCCTATAATCACTTTACATCATTCTTTACTTTTATTTTAATCCGTCAATTATATCACAAGCGTTGCATAGGAGGTTTATTTTTTCAATTCAAATCTCCTTTTCAAATCCAAATTCCCATGCATCGATACTCACCCATATTAACCTAGAGTTGGACAGTTGACATACATTCTTTTGTTTCTTTCCCTGAGCAAAATCGTTTTTCCGCGTAGGTTTATCGATTTCTAATGTACTATACATCATCTTGACTAGTCTTTTTTTAACTATTGAGGGTAAATATCAATCAACAATCCTAAATAAATACTTAAAATCCCGCTAATTTTTCCTACCTCATGGATCATGGTTGCTAATTTCTCCTACCCATGGGTCATGGGGTAAGGAACTTAAATATATATGACCAAGTCCATTAACCACCACTATACAATTTTATACATGGAATAAGGTACCTTACCCGTGAACTTTTAAACATGGTATGCATATATTCTCCTTATACTTTCCCCAACATATTGTTTTAATTCCAACTATTAAACCTTCTAAGAAGCTCTTGGACCCAGTATCAAATGAACGATGGACAACCCTGACATATGCCATGAGTAAGATAAATATGGTTGCACGCGAGCAGATTTACAATCGATAACATCTTTTGGAACTTTGCTTTGTTAATCCAAGCTCCTCAAGCCACGATGCTTGCCCTGAAATTCCGGTGAGCCACCGTCTCCGATGGTGTAGATGTAAGCCAAAGAACAATAGAACCTACATCAAAGGTAATGAAACTACGTTGTTGGAAGACAATGTTGTCGGATTTGTAGTTTCGCCGACAATGCGAGATTGCAATTAACTCAATCTCAAGAAGTTCGACTTAACCCTATGATCCATTAATTCATCACTTTTTTTTTGGAAATAAAAATTCATCGACTGAACGTTTAAATTCATTCGCTATTGATCGGATATCGAGAAATTAGTTATTCTACTAAAGACAAATAAATCAACTGATATTTGGAATTATTTTGTCCATAATAAGGTTACCGATATCATTACCTAAATTTAGTGGTCACCGATGGAGAGAACTGGAAGCTGAAGCCGACGTCTCTTGAGCTAAGAAGCAAAGTCAGAATAATGAATTAACAAAATTACTAAAAATAATTGACCTCGAATAAATAGTAAAATTAAAATTTCAAACAATTGACACCATTCACTTGTTTCCGTCTGATCCTAATGCCATGTATGGCCTAAAAGTATGATGTAAGGGCATATACAACTTTAGAGTATAGTGGAGAGTATAATCATATATTTTAAAAAATTTGAGGGAATTTAACATTTTTCTCTTTGAATAAATATCTGTCAACTAAATAACTCTTCGTTTAAACAAGTAGTTCAAATTCCTCATTTAAATTTTTTGGAAGTTCTTTTTCTAATGAAATAAATAGGTCTAGGTTCAAAATGACCTACATGTCGTTACTCTGGTAACTAAGGGTGTTCATAATTCTTTAAACTAATCCAATCGAGCCTTGTCACATATATTTTATGTCTTGATATAAATCATATATTTCTACATAACTTATACTATGACTGAATAATTAGCGTTAGTTTTACTTTTATTAAAAAAAAAACCTCAATCGTATGATAAATATATGTGTAAAGATATGCTGTATAAAATTTAAAAATCGTGAAACATTTTTAAAAAGAATCACAAATTTTGCTTGGACAAAAGGGTGCATTCCATGTGTAACTAAATACAATAACACCTCAACGTTATTTGCTATGTAAATTAATTGGTTTTCGAAGTTTTCCAGCACACTAATTTTATCTTTTTCATTATATTTTTCTTTTTCTATATCTAATGTTATATTAAGAGTCAATATCGAATTAATACATTTTCAAAATTTAGTGATGTTAATATTTGTACGTTTGAACTGCAAAAGTTTTGGATAGCCTCTCAATAATTGTCGGGATATAGAACATATTTGGATTTGATGTAGAAGTGCATGTCATAGGTTTATTTTTTTAACAATTGATTTGTATTGCTAAAGGATATGATAGGAATGAATTAGAATTTCTCTTACTAAGTTTTATTAACCCCACTGAAGAAGAAGATTTTTTTTGATAAATAACAAATTGAAAAATTAGTTCATTTTTGGTAAATAATTAGTTACGTATTTCACGCGTTTCGTGGATTTCTCAAATATAATAATTTTAATTTAAAAATAACTTAGGTATAATGCCCAAGTACCACCCCTCAACCTTGCCCTAAATCTCAGAAGACACACTTATAACATACTAAGGTCCTATTAAACCCCCCTCTGACTTTTATTAATCATTTTTTTCTCCCCTTTTTGACCTACGTGGCACTATCTTGTGGCCAATGATTGGTTACTTTTTTTTTTCAACAAGTGCCCACTAGGGCTAAAAAGGGGTAGAAAATACGTATAAATAGTTCAGGGGGTTAAATACACCTTAGTAATAGTGTAAGTGTGTCTCTGAGAATTTTCGGCATAGGTTGAGGGTCTTGTGCATTCTCCCAATAACTTCTATAAATTATTATTAGTAACAGAAATATTGTATTTATCTTCTGTACCAAATATTATTCAATCTGCTTATTTTCCTATATAACGAAATTCATAACATATAAGATTGTTTGAATTGATATTTTTGTAATTAATTAAAATTTATTTATAAACGAATCTAAAGTTTAGTATTAAAAAAATTGACTATACTTTTAGAAAAAAACTGAATATAATTTATAAAGCAATATCGCAATTTTTTTTAGCACACTTCTCTCTCGTACAGTCCTACAAATTAAGGACTTATTCCTATAAAACTTAATTCATAAAGGAAGATTTCAAAAAAAAATGAATTTCCAATTTAATTAAAATACTAATAATCAAAATCAATAGCATACCACGTAAAAAACTATTTTTTCAATGCAAATAAAAATTTTGAGAGTGTAAAAAAAAAGGGATCAAATATTTCTTTTAAGTCTTTTATTTTATAAACTTCTGAATTTGTTTAGTCTTTGAAAAGGTTGTTAGATTTATTCTTAGAAATAGATATAACTTATGACTAGCAAATAATATTCGATTTTAGTTTAATTTTTTAAAATTAATTTATATAAATAATTTTCAATATTCAATTAAAATAAAGAATTTAGCAGTTAAAGCACAAACTGTGAGTACAATGTGAAAAATATCTATGAGAATTCATTACAAATTAATGGTCAATTAAAATGTTGAAGTAATGACATCAACAATTATCTTAAATTCGAATATTAAGTTGAAAGATTTTATTTGGATAAATTCAAAGAAAATTTAAAAATAACCAAAAAATAAGTGAAAAAAATGAAATAAGGACAAATCAATTTGTACTCTCCTATTATAGGTATCGAGTAAAATATTAATATTTTAATTTTAAAAAATTAGAATTATCAGTTAAGTGAGAGAAATTTAGGAATGAGTTAGGCTGCCACTTGGGATGAGATAAATGTTTTTTAAAGTTATTATTGAAAAGACATCACCAACTAATTATAATAATATTTGAACTTAATTAATATGAAAAAAAATTATGATTAAGAAACAATAAAAATGGGAATGGAAAAAACGAATATAAATGTTTATGGTTGAAATAATTACTAATTATGAATAATAAATTCATCGTTACTAATCATAGTAATGGTTGATAAATGTATTGCGTGAGCAAACTTGGAAGAGTATCATTTTTTATTTGTCATATTATTGTTAAATATTTATTATTTCATATAAATATTTACTTCATATATAAGCATTATTCATAGAGATCTCCTACATCCAATATTAAATTTTTTGTGTTTGGTTTTGTGCTATTGTATCTAAAATAATTTTTATGGAAAAATCTGTGAAAATGAATAATTGTGTAAGAATATGTGTGGTAAAATAAAGTTACCACTATTGTTAAGTAATATACATTTGGAATTTCTAAATTTTAGTAAATATGATTCTTTACTATTATCATCGAAGTAAAGTTGTAGCAGAAAGAAGCATTTTCGACATTATATTTAATCTAAAGAAAGGAGGTCACTGGACTTATTCTAATATTTTTTTCCTAACCTTAATATAAAAGGTCGTAATTCTTTTCCAGAAAAATGTTTATTTTTGTAAGCAATATGATTTTCTAAATTATCTTGTATACTTTTTCTTACACAACAAAATAAATAGATAACTATCAAAACCTTTTCCCAAGAAAGATAGATTAGTGAATGTGAATTTGTGAGCAAAGTTGATAAAAAAAGTGTGGATTTACTTTTATTCTATAAGTGAACCGTTATTTTCTTTACAAAAAATTTAGATAACTATACATTGGTAATTACTAAATGTTAGCACCATATCATAAGCAATTATGGTAGACGAATAGATTTATTATGGGGTATAAGAGGTAAACCAAAATTAATAGGTAAACTAGCAAAAAATGAATATAAAATAACAGGGACAAAGGGACAAAACTAAAACAATATCAGTATTTAAGATTTAACAAAGATGCTTTTTTGAATATTAATTATTCTGTGTATTAACTTGTAATACGACACGTGCAATATTTTACTTTTTATCCATTAGATCACCACTATAATGCTAAATAAATAAATCAAATTAAAAGGCGAAGTGAAATTAGTAATAAATAATTTGTAAGAGGCATCATCTTCATTTGTTTATCTAAAACTTAAAACGAGTATAGTTGTGCATTGTCTCTCTTCATTTTTTCATTGGCTAGTAGGTGGAGGAATGAGGTCTGAAAAACAATCTCCAAGTATTCAGCCTACGAATTAGATGTGATTTTTATAATAAAGAATTAAGCGATATGTTGAAACTGTTCAAATTTTAAGGCAAAATTAAGAATAGAAAATACAAAAATGAATAATGATTATGAATTCAATGCAATTTTAAAGAATGTATAGTACAATCATAAAGGTTCCTCTAAACGGAAAAAAAATAGAAGAGTAAAGGTAAATAATCAAACGTGTTTTTCAAGCATCAATCCACATTGGATTACCAACAACTAAGTAAGCCTAAAATCTATTATAAGCAGTAGATAAATTACAGTAACCCTATAAAACATCATGATCCAATACCACTAAAGTTGAATCCAAAGAACTACATTAGACATTTATAGAAGATAGGAAAAATGAATCACTACTACCTAATCCTCCAAGCCCTTTTGTGAGCATAATGGGGTCCATTATTTATATTAAATACTCTTTTTAAGAATAGGCAGTCGATAATAATATAAATTTAACAAGTCGAAGTTCCAATTTCTATACATTATACTAACAAAGGTTACAGTGAATCAGGGAAATCTAAAGCTAATGCATGTTCCAAATCTTCATACTTGATCCACATGGATCTTGATCATCAATTATCATCAATTCACTAAAAACAGTAGATATAGAGATTCAAAGTAAGAGAATCCCAATTTAAACATTACAGGCCATGATCATAGTGCCCCATGCAAGGGCTGAGTCGCATTAGAAAATGGACATGGGTCATAATGGAAGTGATAAAAAATAATGTTTTAAACCATACATAACAACAATTAATCCTGATTTAAAGTAACCCATTAAAAAGGTTTTAGAAAGAACCCATGGCATAGATCGGAAAGATTGAAAGTTTGGTAATGAAATCTCTTTGAAGAACTTTGTGAAGGAACTCTCCAAGGAAAGGTTACTTAGAGGAGAAGGATTCACCATACCCTTTGGCTAGTGAAAACCTCTAACATTGTGAAGAACCCATGAAAATCAAATTACAAGTTGTTCTGAGCTTCAACAACAATGGAAGATCTCTAGAGAGAATTGGTTTTGTGAGGGAAAGGTTTATTCGTGAGCATGGGATCGGGCGGAAAGGTTGGTCACGTTTAAGAGTTACTATATACACCAAAAAATAGGTGGTAAATATTTCTATTAGGGACAGTTTAGGATTGGGGGTGAATTTCCCATCGCCCCTTAAAGTGGGGCATGTGCGCATTGAAGCAGCGCACCAGCCTGAATAGACTTGGACCCAATCGACTGGGCTTTGGTCCATCGAGGGGCCGTTCGGTGGTCCTCCGCCGATTGCGGTTTGAGGTTGTCTGGGGTCAAAGGACTTCCACCAGGATAGGTGACCATCGGCGCCGTTCCCATAGAACAAAGTGTCAATCAACCAAAAGGAGGCATTGAAGCTCGCGATGACAAGCTAAGCAGTGCTCGACATCCTTGGTCCTTCTTATGGGGCCTTTTTGCGGGGGCCTTTAGGAAGTCGTACCCAGACATTTCCCAAAAAAATACAAAACTTTAAAAGTTTGAGACCTCCCACATAGGGTAATCCAAAACTAATAAAGGAACACGTCCAAACATGTCGTGCTCCATCAAGGGCAACCACTTGAGTCTCAAGGGCTAACTTCGTAAACGCGTGGACGTTCTTGGACGTTTGACCTCCAAACTTCACAACAAAACTCCAAAAAAACGTGTATAAACATTATAATTAATTTAAAAACTTAATAAGGTCATGTCATACAATTATAAACACGTATAAAAACATTGGAGAAAATAGGTGATATAGTACTAGAATGTTTTGGTCGTCCCTTTCGTTTTTGACTTCAAAAACCTCAAACGTTACACACTTCCCAAGATATATTATAAGACATTAGGACATTATTATTCATAACATTTTAGGCTCTATACACCCTAACTCATTTTGGGGGTTCTTATATATCCCCCACTTGGGAACATTCTTCTCGAATGACATTAGAAACACTTTAAATCAAAAGAACAAGGACTTCAATTGCATCATAGGCGCACTTAACCATATTTCATAACCATAAACCATATAGAAGTCAATGAACCAAAAATTACAAGGAACACAAATTCAAATCATTTAGAGCGAATGCACATAGCAAGTAAGACTTTATGCAAAATTTCTTATGCATTAAACACCAAGGCTATATCATGTTATAGGAGAAAAACATTCCTTATCCTGTTATAACATGGTTATACATCAATTCATAAGAGAAATCTTGCACCATCTTTTAAGTCACACTAAGAAAAATTCCAACACACTCAAAACAATAGACACTCATACTTCAATGCACCAGACACGTGTGTTATTGAATCCACAAAAGATCTTTATTGTTAGATAAGGAACCTATGCTATGAGGTCATACTCACACCATACATGATTATTTGTGTCCATGGAGGAATTTCCTTCTCATGAGTACATACACAAGCAAAATGCACAAAGGTCATCTTTACTGTAATATGAAAAAATTTCTCAACTTCTCAAACAAGACATGCTCAGTTTCCTTCCTAGTGAAGTCTAAATGGTAAGTCAGCACCAAGTACATCAAAAACAAAGAGGAAGTCAGCTCACAAAAATTCCAATTTCTAACATAGTAGTTCACCTCATAGAAGCTCATTTGGGAAAAAAACAATACAAATCATAGCACCACACATGATTACTGAGCTACACATGCTTCTCTTTTAAGAGTGAGTCCAAAATTATGCTTCCCAAAAATAACAAGTCATATAATTTTCAAGAGGACTCACCAATTCATTTAAACGAGACTCAACCAAGGTTATTTAACTTTACCACCTTAGGAAATTTTATCACCAGTCATCAAGTAGGTCATACCATTAAAACACTAAGGTTTCATGCAATACAATAGGACATGAATGTCATACAACATTAGGGGAAACAATTAAAGAAGACTTACCATAAAATTTCGTCTTTTTACTTAAACATTACAGTAAGGTGACCTTCTCAGTCACTAAATATCACACTCATCCCCTACCAAGAAAAATTACTACCTTCACACTACGATCAATCAAGTCTTATCTACAAAGGACTCCAATAAATTATAGCGCTAACTTATGAAGGGACCAATTATAACAAAGGGAAAACATTGAACACTTTTAAGACTTATTCTTAGTGTAGCAGCTTCCGTAGGTATCACATTCTAATTTTTTCATTTTCCCCTGTTTCCAACTCTCAAAATCTCACCAAGGTAATTTTTGTTAGATTTTTATCATAAACAGTATTTTAGTTGGTAATAGTGCTGGGATTGGAATTCTTTGTTTATAGCATTTACAAGGATTTTACGGCATCAAAGGTTACTCTCTACAACCTCAAATTTATGTTCACTAATTTAGAACTCTTTTGCAGTTAAGTTTAGTATCAGGATGGGACATGTGTGCATGGGCCTCTCTTATAGAAATAGGTTGTCGATATGCTTTGTATATGGCTTACAATTTCATGATACTCCAATGTCTAAATGATCATACTTTTTTTTATTTAATTTCCCATAAGTCTTGTTTATTTTTGCTAAAATGATCGGGTAATGTCTAATTAACTCACCATTTTCTCTAAAAAACCAATATTGCCAAATGAGGGAACGGGTGACAACATTCTTAAGAATAATCGTAGTTAAATGGCAAAATTTGTTAAAACAAGAAGAAGTCTTAGTACTCCGAGGTGATGGGAAGTATGGGTTTTAATTGAATTTTGTGCTTGCATTCTTTGATTTCATCTCTTTTAAGATATAAGGTCGGTTTTGAGAGTTTGGTTTAATACTAGGCACATTGTGTTATTTGGCAAGCTTGGTTGACCGCGCTGATTAATATGAGGTTCTCATACTGCTTATAGGCCGCCCTTAACTCACGTTCTTCATGACATAAGATCTGTAATTTTTACGAACACATTCGTGATCTCTGAAAGTAGTCGGGCTTCACCGATTAAAACTTTAGATCGCTCTTACATGCCCTTTTGCCCTCTTTTTTGTGGTTTTTGGCGGACAACCTTCTCACCTCTTAAGTAAACTCGAGAAATACCGAGTAGACTTTCCACGCCAAAGTTTCCATTGACGTTAAGCTTAAATCATTTGGAGAGCTCAACTTAGATCCTAATGAATTTGGCTATAAAAGGAGGACCCTTGTAGCAAATTCTCTGTGTTTGAATTTTATGTTTTTTGGATAATCACATTGTTTCCAGATATGGTATGCACAGGCCCTCAATACACAACCAAAAAAATGGTGCTCCAGCATGTTTTATTAACGAAGGGGCTCAAATCTTCAAAAAAGGGAGGAGAAAGAACTCTAACAAAGTAGAGCAAAAAAGATAGATAGAGTGTCAAAGAAGAGAGTAGCCCAACAATAAAAGCATAGGCAAAAGATAAAAAGAGTGAGCCCCTGAGGATAAGTGAATGGGATGATTGAAAGGATGATCACTAGTATGTTCGGCAATCGGAAAATTTAGACGATCAGAGATTTAACAACATCCTCACCAACTAGGGTCTGTCAAATGGTACAACTTCTATCAAGGATCAACAACCAAATCTCGTCATGAGCCAATTCCAGAACCAACAGAACTCCTCCATAGCCCCCAGCCTGGCTATACCATCCACCAAGATACAAACGATTAAAGGGTATGGGAAACAAACCATTATTGAGGAAAAACTAGTACCCTAGTATCCTGAAAACCATACGCTTCCATGGGTTCGAGCAATTCACGAGGCCCCCAGGACCATACATTCCTTCTTGGGTCAGGGAACTTTACACAGCCTATAGAGAACAGGTACCTAAAAACAAGAGGGAGGCAAGTGAGTTCAAATTAGTCAGGTCAATCACCAGTAGAGACACGAAAGTAGTACGCCACAACGAGCATATCAAAGTGTGATAGTAAGCACTACATACTGCAATACCTTATGAGGCATTGGCCCAGGCCTCATCATTAGACCACACAAAGGAGTTTTTGGGTCCTTTAATCTTTGAGGACACTGAGATATGGATCGGGGTTGGAGCTCCTATCTAGAAGAGGGACCTAAATAATGCTTATAGGTTTTGGTTTAGTTTTATCAGCAGTATCATCATGTGAACCAACATTGAGCCGGTTAGGCGCCTTCCTAAGGAAGCTTGCATTGGATATATCATTCATAGAAGGACTATTCATCTTGGACTGTTGACATCACAATAAATTTCCATGACTGTCAAACACCCATTTTCTATTCTGGTTACTGAGTTATGCAGGGATGCTGGAGTACCTCAGGACCCTTACCGGGATCTCACAGGTTGTTTCCGTTCTCTTCCACCACATATACCTCATATTGAGGCGAGTAATATACGTGAAAAGAGGTTAATAAGGCCGATAAATCTCCGTAAGATTCTTTTCAAAGATTTGATAATTGAGTTATTTACTTAGAGCATCCATACATACTTTAAATCACCTTGAAACCATTTGGTAAATCAGTACCAATCTTCTTTTCATGGATCCTGTTCTACTCTCCATGTTAGTAGATCAGGATCAGTCAGGCCATAATATTGAAGATTGGTGGGCAATCTAGCCAAATCAACTAAGGTGGTGGGCATTAGCTTGAGAGCTCCATGTCTAAGGATATCAAGAACACAATTGGTTGTTGCCTGCCCAATCCATGCAGTCGATTTATCATTTGACACTGAGAATTTACAACTTGGTCGAGAGAAGGCATGAGAGACCATAGATATACCATCTATTAAAGCCGACATTACAGGCGTTGTGATAGAATGTGAGATTATCTTATTAGTCAACTTTAACGATTTGATGAGGAGGGTTGACGATGGGAGTCCTATACAACCACAATATCAGCTATAACTACCAGGTGGGAATGTATTATTGGAACGTATGCCACGAGGTGCAGATGCAAAACTGACAAGGCATTTAGTAGAAGCACAGGGGAAGGGACAGGAGACACAAGGATTAGCAGAACATCTTTTGAAATTTTTTGAATCTGGTAGGGACAATTGCATAGTAAATAGACATTGCCTTTGAGATGCCCACAACAGCCCCTACAGAATCTGACACTTCTACTCTTACTCAGACGACTCTGGCCACTGATGCCCAAACACAAGACACTACCTAGAGTGTTGATACCCCTACAAATAGAGAAACTGCATAGACATGATCCTTATTCACTTCTCTCTGTCTTATTTTGATTTTACTTTTCGATACTATTACTTGCATTTGAGGAAAAACACACTTTAACTGTGGTGGGGTGGGACCACTTTTTATGTTGATATTTTTCATGTTGATATTTGTGTTTTTGTGTACAATTAGGTTATTTTTTTTAAAAAAATTATTTTTTAATATTGCATTTGTGATTATTTGAGTTTGTGTCTACTTTATGTTTTTAAAAATGTGAAACAATTTTTATCCTTCATAAAAAATTTTATTTTTCAAAAAACTTCACCACCTGCTTGTGTTGAAAGTGGTTGTTCTCGTATAATTTTAAGTCTCGATTACGATCAATATCGATGACTTAAATAGTTTTTTCAATTAATAAACATAAATCTACTGCTAAGACGAGACTAAATGAAGTTACATAGACAATATGTGAACTTGTTGCATCTGGTTGTGAATAGTTATGAATCGAACTGATCTCTCTTGTTATGATCATTTAACACTAGAGAAAGTGTGTAGTCATAGTTGGGTTTAGTATCGATGCCTTGGTTGATTAGTGTACTTTAAGCCATGCATGAATAAACCTTGAATATACCTTGTTACTCTGATTAATTTTGATAGGCGTTCTCTTGAGGTGATCTTAGGAAACTCTAAATAATATGAGCCTATTTTATATACACCTCTTTTGTGACCTACACTTGAGCGTGTGAAACTCATTTTTAACATCCCTTGAGCCTTACCTTCTTTGGAAGAAAACTTGTGAAAGCCTACACCTTTATTCAACTACCACCTATAATTCTCATCACTTTTGATTGAATGAATAGACAACTTAAACCCAAAGCTTAAGTTGGGGTGTGGTGAAAAGGAAATAAAAAAATGAAGAAGTGCAAGAAAAGTCTCCTTGAGACATGGTATTGCAACGAAATAGAAACCCTCTAGATAGAAATGGGAATGAAAAAGAAAAGAAAAAGAAAAATAATGAAAAATAAAGATTATAGAATAAAATTCCAAAAGAAATTTGGATTTACAAGTAATACATGGAGTTAACTAATAGTATGACTTATAAAAAACTAAAGAGAAAGAGGGATAAAAGAAGGTGAAGAAAAGTAAGTGTTCAAAATTATTACTCACTAAGCATACATGATCATACCTTTTCACTCAACCCCATGCCTTAAAAATACCTTTTTGATATTGAGTAATCCAAAACACAGTCGATTAGAAAATAAGGGTAAACCTATGGATGAAAGCATGCATTATGTTCCTCTTTTTCAGTGTGAGTTGTTCCATTGATTGTCCTATCTTAAATTGATTAACTAGTGTGAGTGAATATGGAATCATTCTTTGTGTGAGGGCATTCTTATACTATTGTTGAACTTGAACTAGCATTAGTAGAAAGTATTGTGAGCATGATAATCTTTTGTAATGGTGTCACACTTGAAAGTTTTTAGTATCACCATTGATCTTTTCAATGATTAGTTTTGTAGTTTTATGGGTTTATGTCTTGTATCGAACTGATTGTAGACATCCTATTTGAATTGTTGACTTTGAGTTTTAAAATAGGACAAATTACCTATAGCCTCGAACAATAAATCGGATGAACTAGTGTTTTCCCACGAGTTAATAACTGGTTCATATTATAAGGAATACCGTTTAAATCAGTTTTAAAGATTTGGGAGGTCAACTTCAAAAGGATGACCAAGATGTTTGGAAACTAGCTTATTTGAACTAGTGTAACCTAGGGTTTTGTGGTTTAGTTTTTATTATGGTATGAAGGTTAAATTGAGTATCAAGGGTTCCTAAAGATATTACTACATATATAGGGTCAAAGATTTCGAGTAAGACTCCCCGAGGACCACCCTTGAAGGTCCCCAAGGAGGACCCAAATGTTGGCCAAGAAAGATGTCGGGCAGCCATGTTTGGGACCCCACTGTCCCAATCGCACCCTTGACACTCAGAGGCCAAAAAGTTGGCCCGTGAAGCCATCTCAACATGAACTTTTTTTTCTCAAAATTCTTTCAAAAAACATAAATCTTCAGGTTACCCCGCGAACGCTAGCCATGTCTTGATTTGGTAGTGTATTTTTAGTTTAAGTGTGGACCCTTCGTTTTGAAGTCCAACAGTGTATGGGTGTTTTTGGGTACTTTGTGTGATTAGTTAGATACTTTTTTAACTCATTTAAACCCTTTCCTAATCAAAAACCCATCCAACTAGAAATCTAATTTTCAAACCATCCTCTCTATGCCAAAATTTTCTCTCTCTAAAGAAGATAACAACCCCCCCCCCCCCCCAAACCACGCCCAACCCCACCAAGAAACCCCCAACCATTGAAGAAAAAGAGAAGAAGGAGGAAGCATCTAGGTCAAGTTTCACCAAGGTTTAAAGATTCGTTCAAGACTTTGATTAAAGGTATGTAAATCTCTTCATCTATGGTTTCTTCCACCCATAGAGTCCCCTAGAGTTCCCTATTGGTGGAGAAGAACACCAATGAAAGTAGGGTTGATTCCAATTTATGGAATTATGTGGTTTCGGTTCCAAAGTTTGGATTCTACACACATATTGTTAAATATAGTTTGATTCATAGTATATATGAAGGATTTACGTTGACTTTATTTTTTACTTCTAATTGTAAATTGTGTGGGTTTGGGCTTTTTGAATGATAAATTGATTATTCTTTGTTAGATTTCTCTTGATTTTGTTAATATGTAAGGGACTTAATCAAGAATATAATTATAAAATCATGAATTAATAATAAAACTCCACAATAAAAATTTTGAATTTATAACCTAAACCTGCAAAATAACTTAAGAAAGGTGAACCAAATAAGACCCCCTATGAAAAACCCTTGGTTTCGTTAAAGGATTTTTGATTTTTGCCTATACATTTTAGATATTAAATGAGAGATGTAACTCGTTCGGACTCTTCCTTACTTAAGTGGTATAGTGTTAATTTATGAAGATTGATTTTTTAATTTGGGGGGGTGAGAAACAGTGCTAAGTGAAAGACTCTATCTACATTGCTATGTGGCTAGTTATTTCAAAACATTTTGGGTGACTTATGAATGCACAACAATATTAATGAAGATTTCAAGGGGATTGAATTAAATTGACTTGTTTTTCTAATAGAAACTGTTGTTGGACTTTTGGTAACGTCAATTATTCTTCTTTCTTCTTTCTTATGTTTAAGGACGAAGATGGTTTTTAGTGGTTAATAATGTAATGACCGAGAAAACCATTTATATAATTTTTTTCTATAAAATAACCATTTTACCCCTCCCAATAGTTGCTCTGAGTAATCTTTTTTTATTACTTGATAGAGTTAATTTGAAATTTTTTAACGATTATATAACTAACTCGATTATTAAATTTAAGGGTATTTAATTCAGTTAATTGATTATATTGGATCAAATTGAAATATTTTAAATAGTTTTAGTAAATTTATTACAGATTCAATTAATAATTATTAGTAGAAAAAATAAAATAAAGAAAGAAACATCTTAAGCGGCGACCGAAACAAGGGATTGAAAAGAACTGGCACAATCAAGTACAAATTAGGTATTAAATCTTGATATTTCTATAATTTGGAATTGAATGGAATAGAATTAGTATAAGTGTTTAATTTGTGGATTTGAAACACATAAAAATAAAATAAATGAATTAAAATGGTATTAGAGCCCAGATTTATAGGTTCTCTCCGTGTACAAACTGAGTCTAGTAGAGTCTTAGGATTGGATACGTAGACGTCTATACTTATCTTTGAAGAGGCTATAATTAACTATGTAGGAAAATCTTTTCACTTCTTGATCTCATCCGTGCATACTAGATCCAATTTTGATTTTTATCGCTTCTTCCATTCATTTGCACTTTATGCTTAATGGTTTAGTAGGTTGGGAGTTGTGATATGGCTTAGAGGTTAGAACTTTGATACTTATGTTGATCCGGCATTTGTACATCGGTTTGAACTAAAATCTTGCTCGAAATAGACTTGTTGTGAAATTTAGAATGTTCAATGATTCAAAGGAGTTGTGTGAGATTATGGTTAGTTGATTCACTTGGAGGATAAATAAATTGTGAGGTCTAACAATGGTTTAAGGAACTTCATGAGCATCTTATTCTATTCTTTTAGGCTTGTCATTAAGTAGTGTGATCAATATTTTTGTGGTTTAGGCAATAGCTGGAGTGGTTGAAAAATTGAAATTGAAATGATTAAAACCAAGTATAGATAATGAATGTATAAATTTAAGTTACGCTACATTTAGTAATTTCATACCATTCCCATTAGCTACTATTGAATGTGAGGTCAGATCTCTATGAAGTTTTCATTGGATAGTTGAGGCTATACAAAGAGGGTACTGATAATGCCTCTGTACAAAACAATACCACTTCTGACTTTGTAAGAGTTGTGGATTGGTGTTACTCTTGTAATGAAACCTGATCTACAAAGGAATGCATATCCGCTTTGGATAGAGACTAAATAATTTAGTGTGTATTTTATTAATAGTTAATTCCACTGGCAAAATGTGAGGGCTATTTTTGGGATCCGTGACAAAATGCATGTATGAGAGAAATGAATAGAGTGATTAGAATTGGGAGTTTAATGAATGAAGTATGATTAGAATTCGCTTACTACTAGTCTTGAACTAATTTTTTTTTTGAAACTAGACTAGTATGAGACTAATGACGTAAAGGATGAATGTAGTTTTGTTTGAAGTCCATAATGTTGATCACTAGGGCCGTACACAATTAGTCTAATAGATGATTCCGCTTTTCTGTATGTAAAAAGTGAAAGGTTATCACCTAAAATGAAGCATGCTCCTAGAATCGAAATATCTTAGGGTTGAACCTATGGATTCCCTTTGTAGTTGCATCCTTAGAATGGGATGGTAGATCTCATGGTAGCTTTGGATAGGTGATCATGATAGATCAGGATCGATAAGTAAGATCTCCTAAGGATTAGCCTTGATCATTTCTTGGTAAGAGAATAGAATGATTTTCATGGTAGATAGATTATCAAATGCTTACGCTATATGGAGGATTGATACTCTCCTAGGATTATCTTGGCGTAGCATCACTATAGTGGCTTCATTGAAGATTGAATAGGTTAGGCAAAAACCAATTCACGGTAGCTTAGGATTATGATACGTGGCTCTTCTAAGATTATCTTAGGTTTGATAATTTAGGATCCCCTATTGATATCTTCCATCTACATGAATGGTTGCATGGTGGGTAGGTTGGTATTCTTATATCCTTCCTTTGTAAGCCTGTATTGTATGTTATGATGTTTTCCATGGTAGTAGGTTTGTTATATTGGTATGCTAAGCTTAATAGACTATAATTAAAGGTAAGTTAGCTTGGATTATGTTAGCATAAAGAAGTACTTTTTGTGAACGGTATAATGGGATGCCTTTTATACATGGCACAAGTATGACTTGAAGCTACCTATAAAATTATATCCTATGTGATGTATTCTTAGCTTGGATAGTTGATTTAGTTGTATTCCATAAAATGATTTACTTAAGATGATAGTTCCTTGTAAAAGATGAAAATAGGTCTATACTGACAGTTAGAAAGGGGAAACACAAGAATAGGGTGAGCGCAAGGTATGCTTATTGTGTGAGGTAGAATGGAAAGTCGACATGCATAGAAAAAGTATGTCTCGAGGTGATATAGGGGTATAGTTATCTTATGTCATAGTCTTAAGTATGAAAGTGGGCTATGACCAAGGATGATAAAAGAGAGGTACTTAGCTTTGGTAGTAGAATGGGATGTTGCCTTTGCCTTGCACATGTATAATTGTAGGCGGTGGAATGGGAGTTAGTTCATTTGAGTATGAAGGACAAACGGTTGAAGTATTAGTCCTATGTATGATTGATATCAGACTTTTCCATTATCTGATGCCTTAATGTATGATTATGCTATTATCTCTGATGATTATTGCCTGTTATTGACTAAACCTTTAAGATATATTATGTTTTATATGTTTATCTTTTCCATCTGGTCATTTCGACTAACACATATTTCCTACATGTTAATAGACCAAATGTAGGAGCTTTTGGGAAGATTGATAGTTGGACGCTAGGTTTTTCTTAATGTTAAAGAAGATCCAAATCTGGTAAGTCCTTATAGCATTCGGAATACTCCCCAATGTTCCGTTATGTATTTTTACTATGTTTTGAGACTTTTGTGGGATGTATCCCAAGCTCGGGTTATGATGTGTAACCAAAAAGGGAACAAACCCCCCCCCCCCCCCCCCCCCCCCCCGCCAGCCACCCCAGTCCCCCCACCCCCCCCCCCCACCCCCCCCCCAACCCCCACCCCCCCCACCCCCCCCCACCCCCCCCCCCCCCCCCCCGCCCCCCCCCCCCCCCCCACCCCCCCCCCCCCCCCCCCCCCCCCCCCCCCCCCCCCCCCCCCCCCCCCCCCCGCCCCCCCCCCTCCCCCACCCACCAATATGAAACTTTCCAATTCGAACCCCAAACAAGCGCACATGAAAAAATCGTTTAGTATGTTTGGCCCATTTGGATTCGTTCCACAGCTGGACTCATTTCCTCATGGGCAAACGACTTAGTAATCCTCTACCATTAACCTTTTTTGGGTTAATAGAAAACACTATGTCAAAAATTTCAAGAACGCTAATCAAGCACGTTACCGGGTAGTTCACACTACTTTTTAGTAAAAACACGTATTGAAGAATTTTATATCAGTATACATTCAACATAAAAAAACTCAAATATCATATTCTTTTTGATTCAAATGTTTGGAAGGGAGAATAAGAGAAGCAAATTTCAGTATCGACAAACCTGTGCTATATAACCGGCTAGAACTAGAAACTTCTAATAATCCTTGGAGCCCAAAGTCCTAGGGAAATTTTTCACAACCACTTCGGTCTTCATTTGGGTCAACCTCTACCCTTCACTAGAGATGAATGTGACCAACAAAAACACCGCCGATCAACCAAAACATACCATTGTGCTATACTTGGGGTAAACATTTGATGTTTCCTGTAAAGCCTTGCACAACCGGAACCCTGAAAGTGTTTCATTTGATTCACGCCTCGTTTTTTGTTTGCGAAAATACCAATATATCATCTAAAGACAATGACTAATTAAAACTTGTTCAGTTAAAAGATAACTTATCCATTAGGTCCATAAAAAAAAAAACCGCTAAACCATATTGTGTTTTTCGAAATTATATCTTGGAAATATCTTAACCTTTCACCCTATGATGGTTTTATTTCCTGACTCTCATGTCCAATCATTGGTAAAAGTAACAGGGGAAAGTTGCACATCGTTGAGGTTTATAAAATAATTAATCAATCCAAGGGAGAGCATAAACTTGTTTTTGATTGTGACTTTTGTTGGTATGACGGTAATCGATCCACATTGGGCATATCTAGTGGACCACATCCTTTTTTCCATGAATAATATGCGAGCCATCCCCTGTGGAATAAATACGAGGCGACATCAAACCCTAGTCTAGTAAAACTTTTTTGTTTAGCTTCAACATGTAATGTTTCAATCTCGGCAGGGGACACCATATGGGAAAGAAAGAATTAAATTGGAATTTATAATCCGGTAGAATGTAAATGACAAAAATCAATTTCGCCTTCGATTGGAATACCGGGAAGAGTACATTAGGTTTATAGACCACTCCAAAAATTCCCTTTCTAGCAAAGAATTAATTCAATAATGTAGAGTATTTTCGGTGTCTAATGTATTGTAACAATCATTAGACTGTACTAGGTAACACTCTATTTTGGAGATGATCTTACAAAGAAAAGAAGGTTTTACAAACCCCTATTGATTGAAATTAACACAATTGTAGTGATATCAGGCAAAGCTTATCAAAAGTACAATCTTTACCAGTCCTTGACGAAGTTTTTGATGATGTTGCTCCACTTTTGCTTCGGGCGCTTATCGCCCTAATCAAAGAACCTATCCACCACAATATTTTTGAAGGTGCCTCGCCACCCCGTTAACCGACCAGTTCACCGGGTCGTCAACAAGTCTAGATTATCTGGCGTCGCCATTTGACGTACCATGTTTTAAGGGCCTATTCCTTTAGTTGGTGTAAGTGTCAACTCAGCCTTCTCCACCTAGCTAGGGTCAACCCTATAGCTAGAATCTTGTAGTTTCGATCCATTAACTCTTTGTGGAGGCTTGCGTCACATTGGAAAAAAGACCCAATCATCCAGTAGTGGTTTACTGAGATTCATACCGAATTGTGAAATCCCTCAATCAGGAGAGGCCATAAGGATGCAAAAATTATTGTTCCCGAACCAATAATGAACAACACACCCTGTGTGTTTTACTTTGCGTCGATCAGGGATGAAATTGAGTAGTGATTTGATTGTGCTTGAGTATGTAATAACTTGGGCCATTTTTGGAGAAAGGTGCCCTTATGAGACCAGCGTCAAAAGAGGGGATGACTTACTGGAGCTTGTTTATCATTAGCACCTTTCATAACGAAAATGCTGTAAGAATATGTGGATGATCCTTGGGGGAAAGGAACGGTGCGCAGTATTAGAGAATCGACTCTTCATAATTGGCCTATTAATATGCGACGAGATTCTATCTGTCGTGCTGTAGGTACATTGCCTAGGCGATCCGTACACTATGTCAAAGAGATTTATATTGTTAAGCGCGAGACCAGGTAGATTGTAAGAACGGTTTTACAGAGGGGGCCATAATAATTACGGAGTGTTAAGATGAAAACTCATCGGCTCAACAATGTACCTAAGAAAATCATACTCAGTTTTATATTCACAACCAGAAAGGAATGTTGGCAGAATTCGACTCACATTATGAAATAAGAACTATACATAGGGAATGTGTGGTTAAGTTGAGAAACTTGACGTCTAGAACTATTCGAACCTCATCTTTACTACAAAGAATGTTCACTATCGTATTAGGTTCCGTAGACTCGTCGACCAAGTTGTGTTAATTGTCCTCATGTGATAGACTAACATACCAAACTAGCCTCTTAGCTTACATCATTAATTTCATAGGTTTTAAACATGCGGAAAATTATAAAAGACTTTTCTTCTTTTGGTATCATTAGGTTTAACATAGACCTCCTCTCAACATAATATCTATTTCATATCGAATATACTTAAGAGCACCTCGTATAATAAAAGATGTTAGTCTGAATGGTCACCGGGTGTGTTATTTCAATATTATACAAATAATACTACCATTACAACCCGGATGTCTCATCTCATATCCATCTAAACAAGAGTACAACAACCGGTGGTGCATGCCCTAATACAAACAAA
>JAKWJA010001313.1:0-22748 GCA_027704765.1 Solanum habrochaites | reverse complement strand
CCTCTACTTTTTTATCTCTCACAAAGGCAAAACTCTACAATATTTCCAACTAGTTTCTTCCCACTTCAAAAGATATTCTCCTTTTTTCACAGGGTGATTTTAAATTTAAGTACGAGGATCATTATTCAACCCTCAATCTCAGAACAACTTCCACACCTAAATTGAACTTTTCTCCATAGATTGCATTATTTTCACTATATTAAATTCACCAATTAGACTCTTAGGATAACGAGAACAAAATGCCTATAAGATAGGTTAGGGTCAGTATGGGAATATGGATACATTTAGTGATGTTTCCTCCTTGAAATTACGGCTAAACGTCCTACCTTTTTCATTGTCTAATATTCCCTACTCTTCATTATATTGTATTATTTTCCTTGTTTTCTCCTTTCTTTATTCTTTTGTGCAAATGAGTGTTCTTTTATTATTATTTTTTACTTCCAAATTTGTCATTTTATTTCAATTTTGATTGATACACTTCTCTTATTCACTATTTCTTTTCTTTTTTTTGTTTCACATTAATCTTTTAAACCGTACGTTTCTTCACATTATTCATAATAGGAACCCTCAACTCATGGCTTAGTCGAGTTACACAAAACCCAAGGTTGGGTCAAGGCCAAGATGAGATTGTTTTCTTCATTGGCAACCTAAATTATGATTATGTCCTAAATTGAGGGTGAACATGTGCAAATCTTGGAACTGAAAGTCCAACACCAGGTCGACGAAAAAAACTCCTCGTTTGCCTAACGTTTTTGCTTAGCATTTGTAGATGTTTGATTATATATTTTTTCGGTGAGTTCTCAAGTGTGTAAGAAAGAAATTGGTTGTTATTTTTGTATTATTAATTTTGTTACGTAGAGAAAAGTAGAAGAGTGGAGAAACGGTGTGTGGAGATGAGGAGAGTGAGAGAGTAGTTTAGGATTAGGAGTTTTAGTTTGGGAATTAGTAAAACTAGGACTACATATTAATTTTAATAAAATTTCAGATTTAATTAGCTTAGTTAAATGACCATAAATCCCTTTAAAAAATCATATTATAAACCTCAACCTAGTTACATTTAATTCATCTTCCGTTGAGGTACGAAACCGGGTGGAGTGACCATTGCGAAACGGGTCATTTCGGATTGACCCGACCCGAACCGTCCACTGATTAATTAATTAATAAAAATCCTTAGGGTACATTATGATATTCCTTTGCATGTCAAAAGACCATTTACGCTAGACCCTCGAAAGCATAAGAT
Source organism: Solanum habrochaites (assembly GCA_027704765.1). Taxonomy (NCBI): domain Eukaryota; kingdom Viridiplantae; phylum Streptophyta; class Magnoliopsida; order Solanales; family Solanaceae; genus Solanum; species Solanum habrochaites. Next base: position 21,508 of record JAKWJA010001313.1, on the reverse strand, counting down.
TTTCCTTTTTGAAGTGTGGTTAAAAGACTCATCAAAGTGAATTTCATATTAGGGAAGACCTACTTGGTGGACTCAACCTTTCTAGATAAACTAACTTACCCGAGGCAGGGGGAAGGGACAGAGGAAAAGGAGGGAAGACATCCCCCCACAACCCATACTGCCTTCTCTCACCCCGACACCCCCAGACCTCTACACGGCGTACGACAGGCGCACACAGCCCACCCGACCGGAAGCTCCTCATCCAGTCACCGGACCCAACTCATGTACACACTCCAGCGTATAAGCAGCGGCAGAAATAAATCCACCAAACATGAGGAATTTCTGCGAAAGGATCGGCAACCTTTGGCTTTTTCTACACTTCTTTTGTTTTTAGCTTGTGGTCAACTTAATTGAATAAAAAACCCTTCTAAGAGTCTGGAAGAAGTTAATTAGCATATCTAGTTTAGGTGTTACATTTATCCCCCCTTTAGCATCATTCGTCCACGAATAACACTTCTTATAATCTAGCAAAACGCCAATCATATCATAACATAACCAGTATGCATATTCAAGCAATAGAAACAAAGAATGGAGAGATAAGGGAACATCGACTTAAGAGTAAGGAGTCTAACCTTATAGACTGAAAAAGATGGGGATAACGGGATCTCGTATTAGACTCGGCCTCCCATGTAGCACCCTTAACAAGATGATTCCTACACAATACCTTTATTGTGGCAATCTCCTTGTTTCTGATTCGCTTGACCTATCTATCTATTATCTGAATAGGTACCTTCTCATAGGACAAGTATTCATCGAACCCTAATCCTTACACCGGTAAATTCGATGTTGTATAACCTATGCCCTATTTTACCACGGATACATATAATATTGGATGGACAGAAACTAGTTTTGAAGGCAATGCCAACTCGTAGGCCACCTAACCCACACATTGTAGGATCTCATATGGCCCAATATACGTCAGACTCAACTTGCCCTTCTTGTCAAACCTCATCACTCCCTTCATAGGTTATATCGTAAATAGACCTGAGTCAATAACATCAAAACTCTAAGGACGGTTGTGTTGTCAGAATAGACTTCTGCCGACTGTAAGCAGTAGCCAACCTGTCACTAATCACCCTGACCTTCTCTTAGCATTATGCATGATCTATAAGACCAAAATAGATACTCTCCAACCTCGAAAACCACCCTACTTGAGGACCGAAACCTCTACCGGATTGTGCCTCGAAAACGGTGACCATCCAATGCTGGAGTGGATAGGGGTTATATACGATAACTCGATCAAAGGCAGATGGTCATCCCAACTACCTCTACAGTCATCAGGACACGCTCTTAAAATGTGATCTATGGTCTAAATGGTGAGATTTGCCTTCCCATCAGTTTGAGGATGAAAGGCAGAGCGTACTAAGCTTTACCTGCGTGCCTAAAGTTCTTCTTGAAGGATCTCCAGAAATGTAAGTGATATTGAGCTCGCTATCTGAAAATGATAGAAAATGAATCCCATGCCTTCTCACAATCTATTCAATGGGAGTCGCGCCTAATCTCGGGTCTGTAAGTAGATTTCATAGGGATAAAGTGGGCAGACATAGTCATCCTGGCCATAATAACCATATGGAGTCATATTATCTCCTAGTCCTAGGAAGACCAACCACGAAGTCAATATTAATGGCCTCTCACTTTCATGACGGAACCTTAATAATCTGAGTAAGACAGCCAGGCTTAAGTTTTTCTTGCTTAAACTGTTGTCAATTATGACATTTGGACACATATTCAACAATGTCCTTCTTCATCCCATCCCACCTATAGATCTGTTTAAAATCATGATACATATTGGTGGAAACCTGATGTAGGAATCTATGGAACCATGAGGCCTTCTCCAACCAAATCTTGGTGTTTGCAAATCATCCATATCTGGTACACATAGCATGACCTGGTATATAAGTATTAGGTCACCTCCCAAAGCAAAAGACTCATTTAACTTAACCAACGCTGCGTCCTTCAGCTCGATCAACACAGGATCAAGATTCTGACTCTTCTTGACTTCAACTACTAACAGTTATTCAAAAGTAGGATTAAATGAAACACCCTCACTAGTAGAGTCAACTAACTGCACACCCCGTCTTGCAAGTCTATGTATATATTTCATGAACTCTTTCTTCTCATCCTAAATGTGGGTTGTACTTCCCATTATCATCCTTCTCAAAGCATAAGCTACTACATTAGCCTTACCTATATTATAGTGGACATTCATGTAATAGTCCTTCAACAGCTCCAACCACCTCCGTTGACGTAGATTCAACTTGTCTCACCTGTACTAGCCTATCCTTTTGTAGACGCTCTTTATTTTCTTGTTCATCTTCTAGTATAAATATACTCTCTTAGTCATTTCATTTAGTGAAATTTATTTTTAGGCGTAGATGCAGCTTGTCTCACTTGCACTAGCCTATAGTCTGAACTCATTCTTTTCTTTGCATATTAGCTTTGAATTCATTCTTAACACATTCTTTGGGAGTATGCTTGATATTTGACATTACATCATTCTACACCCCCCTTATGTGATCCTCAACAATCTTAGATCCCGTGTAAACGGGAGGATTCATCCTCGTGAAGTACCTTAACATATTAGCCATGGTGTTGGCAGGTGGGTTCTCCATGGGAACACCTTATTGCTCCGCCTAGGCTGTCATATCTTGAGTTTGTAAAGTGATTGTTTCGACCATCTGTACCAAGGTTGTCCTCACTTCTCCATATGTCAACCAGTTGGGTAAACATGCATCTCAATTCAGCAGCTAGGGTATGAGCATGATCTTTGTTACCCCCACCAGTATCTTCTCCTCTTCACAACCAACGTCCCTCCTTGTGTTCATTTTTAAAAAAAAAGTGGAATTGATGATAGATACACTCATTACACCAATGAATCAAACATTAGAGAAGGCACGACAAGATTAGAAGAAGGGAATTTCTTACTCATCATATAGGCTCATATTCAGGATAGAGGTGCACTTCACTACCATGACTTAGAAACTACTTAATGTGGTTGATATAAAATTATTATCCTTGAAATTTAATCTTGCGTTCTGATACCATCTTTTTCACGACCAAGATCTAGATCCCAGACGAGACCGGCGTCGTTGACCTCTTAGAAGTCGCAGACAAGACTACATATGTCATTGTTACTTCATCTAGGTTAATTTTAGAAGAAAAATAAAACTTTTGTTACTTATCATTAAATAAAGTCATTCTACTTAAACTCATAAACGTTCACAATCACTCATATAATATTAATATCAACAAATGAAAGAAATAATCAATAATTGCATTAAACGTATTTTTGCCATAATGCACTAATAAATAGCCTGATACGAAAGTTGAAATGAAAACGTTAGGAAAATGCTCCAAATAGCTCTAAAGCCTACAATATAAGCTAGGAAAATAATAGTAGACATAGTCTTAAAGAAAGATGCTACCAAATCCGGATGGAAATCTGAACGACAAGGATAACTGAACCGCGTACTGTAAGCCTTTACGTCCACCGTACCGGCCCACCTAAACGTAGATATTGTATAGGATTGTAGACACTTGTCTATGTATGGGTAATATTCAAGCACACAACAGGGAAGCATGTTAGTAAGAATGGTCTTTCCCAACCAAACGTATTTAAGGAAAGTCAAGTCATGGACAGTGCCAGATTTGGATTAGAAAGTAATGGATGAGAAAATTGGTTTAGGAAAGTAAGTAGACTTGCGTAATTTGGATTTAGGAAAGTCATGCATGAGAGTATAACATTAATCATTATACGTAACATATTGACACAACACATAGCACCTTTACATATAACCACTACATATGCATTATAACACTGAAATATGTCATATCATTCGATCATGCCATGAGCCGTGGGAATCTTGGACTTGACATTAAGGACTTCCCAAAATGAGGACTCAACATATGGGATCTCAATATTGAGGCTTTCATAGCAAAAAGAGGAAACTGCTTTCATTCAACTCAGACTACTTCAAGTTAATTCATTCATAGCTAGTGTAAAACATCATCTTATACCTAGATATAGTTTAAAGACATTATCGGGTTCACTGTGCAATGGCCAAGAATGACCTTAGTGCATCACTTAGTCTTGCTCACCTCATGATGTCCTATCCTAAACACGTTGGTATCATTTATTCATTACATTCATCATTGGGCTGGCCTCATTCATTTTAGAACTTTACTTAACCGACATAGATCATGTGAGAATCATGAAATCCATTGTCTTCCCCACACCAAAAAGAGGTGGAATCACCAGCCAAAGTAACCCCAAACAAGCTAGCATATATAGGGAATTGAACCGTGCTAGATCCCTAAGTTGGCATTATAGGTTCAAAGTCTAGGAGATCTAAGAAGAGACATACTCGGCATGCTAGACACTCTTATCTCATGATATTAGGGAACCTCCCGCCCTTCCAAAAGAAGGCATCACCACTTATAGGCCTTGTTGGCCGTCGGTGCTCAGTATAAAGTTCCATTTCATCAACTCACACGTCAGGAGATGACTTCTAGTATGAGGACCATCGTTAGCTCAATAGATCTTTCACATTGTCATTCATTAGTATCCAGTATTCATTAATATCAATCTTCATTCGGTATTTATTGCGACTGGTTCTATTCATTAATTACACTCTCATAGATAAGTACATTGGTAACATAATTAGGCTCATTGAGATTGCTAATATTTAAACATAACCTTTTATCAATTTGTCACCAACACATTCATTAGGCTTTAGCACATTTGTTAGTTATATGTACACACCCTTTTTTTACGTGAATGTTTTCATGTAATCATATGCAAATGCCACTTGGCATTTGGTCTTCCACACTCTTACTTAACCCTTCTAGGAGTTCATCATTTCGTTACATACATCTTAGGTTCACTTAATTTTGAACGTATGCTAGACATATGGGTCTATACATACAAGCCATGAGGATTCATTCATAGTTCGATCTATGTAGGTATTTACGTATGAATTATATATCAATACGGAAATTGGGCAAGGGAACCCGATTTTGAATCCATTGGACAACACTTACATTATTATTTAAATAAGTTTTACCCACACGGCCTGGGGTCCAAAAATCGAGCCCAAACGCCTTCTTTTTATTTTCCCTTGACTTCTCTCTTTATTGTTTTTCGTTCATTGGGACTAAGAGGATGTGGGATCGAACTCCCACAACCTAATATTCTTTTAATTTACTTTTTCCTTAAACCATTTGTTTTGACCATGAGGGATGTGGATGAACCCCAGAACCCCACCTTAATTTTATCCTTAATGCCTTTATTCTGCCTAGGGTCGCTGGGTTTGTCCCCACATGCCTCAACCTTATTTTCTTTTAATTTTTCCTTAAATCTGACGGAGAGGTAGTGGGTTCGAATACCACTACTCTCATTTCTTTAATTCTTTTAGTTTTATGGGAATCAGCTAAGACATTGGGTTTGATATCGGAATGTGGCCTATTCCTTTTTATTTTAATAAATTATTAATTTCTTATAGTGAGGTCTTGCGGTATATACCTACCAACCTCAAAGGTTTTAAACCTATTCTTTTATAACTCTCTCTAAAATTCAAACATTTAGCATAAAACTTAGCTAACACAATGCTTGAAATGGGTCACGAGTTCCCGTCCGTTTCTTCTCATTTACACGTTAGTTGTTTAGGAGTAATCATGGATCATTTAGTACTCTTTTGGGTGACCAATTTTCAAGGAATCATTTAGCAATAGTTTCACTAAAATCTCCACATAACACTTATCTGAAACATCACAATTTACACACGTTCTTGCACATAAAATACAAGGATTTAAACATGTCATTTCATGCTCTAATCCATGACAAAGAGTCACGACAATGCACCTACAAAACCGTATCCCACATTTCCGGAAAACTTTCGAACATACATGCATACACATAATCATATAAAAATACGTTACATCCCTATATTCTACCAGCTAACATATCCAACCTACGAATCAATGGGATATAGTTACATGGACATGGAACGGGGAACAATCCTAGTTGTCTGATTAGAATTGACTGAATATTAAAGGTCTCTTTGGGAAGGTACCAAGTGTAAGAAAACCCAAACCATCTTTTGTCGTTTATTCAACACACGACCTTCTGTACAACCCCTCTCTAAAATCATGTTGAAGTCTCAAAATTCTAACACCACCAGAGGGAAAACTCCTCCCTTTGTCTAACGTTATTGCTTTGCGTTTGTATATGTGTTCATTATACGTTTCGTGTGGTTCTTATAGTGTCCTTGAATAACTTTTGTTGGTTTTCTTTTTTATAATTTTTTTTAGGCAGAGCAAACGTGACAAGAGTGGAGAAGAAAAAAAATGAGGAAGATGAGATTGACGAGAGTGTTTAGGAGATAAGGTGTTTGGTTGGGAATTAGTCAAAACTTAGGAAGTTTATTTAGTGTAATAAAAATTCTGATTTAATTAGCTTAGTAGAATGACCCTAATACCTTTAAAACATATACTATAAAACTTCAATCAATACATTATTTATTGATGCTTCCGTGATATTCGAACCCGGATTGAGTGACCATGTGTGTGAACCGGGGGCGGGTGGTATTTAGGGTTTTGACCCAACAAAAACCATCCAGCTAAATTAAATAAATATTTAAATAAATTAATTCCTTAGGTAATTACATATTACGGCTTTTCCTGTTAAAAGTCATTTGATCCCTAGACCCTCCGAACATAACGTTCCCCCTTATGTCCGATAACGATACTCATCAGATGCATTATCCTATTGCAGGAGCCACCTGCTGGAACACAACCTTCCTAGCTCAACTAAACTCCCCAAGTTAATTATCGTGGATCTGCAAAAAGGGTATAGAGTCTTGTTTAGACGAGCATCAGTTTCGTGTATACCGGTCTAATGTAGGGTTTTTAACACGTAAGCATTACTAGAGTATCAATTTTTAAGGTTGTTCCATCTACTTTGGGCGCCAGTAGACCATACTTTTTGGGTGTGGGGTTTTATGACTTCCGGTTTCATGTTTAGATTCACATGGTCTATGTCGGGTAAGTATTATAGTTGCCTGTGTAAAATGGACAATGAAGTAAAGGGACTAAGAACCTAACTAGAATGACTGAGGGAGGTTACTTAGGATTGGTGTATGTGTAAAGTAACTAACCTATCTAGACATTGCATATGTATTCTCCTTTGGATATTCTCGAAGGTGTTTAAATGCAGTCACAATTATGTGTTCTTTATGCATGACATTATAGTGTAGCTTTGTATGGACACTTGTTATGCAGGTGCTGCATTATATGAGTTTTATGCATGATTGTTGATATTGTTAAATATATAATGAAAGGTCTTTTATTCACATCTAAATGATTGTTCTCTCCTTGAATTGTTGATATATGACTAGATGTAAAAGCTTCTAGTCTCATGATAGGTTTACTAAGTATGTGTGAGGTTATGAGGTTCTACATGTACATTGCACTAGTAGACTATATGGAGGAATTATTGGGTCTTAAAGGTTCTATGTGATGTAAAATAAGATATGTGCATAATGGGACTAGAGTTCTCTATAATATTCTTTTAGTCTTGGCCTTAAATATATCTATTGTTGTATACACTTTTTATGATGATATTTGTTCGTTTGGGTTGTAAGTAGTATGTATTGGTTTTTCCTGTGGTCCTTGATGATGCACTGCACCAATCTCACTAAGGGTTACTTCGGCAGCGCTTATGAATTAAAAGAAATAGTTCACTCTTAAGGAGTGAGATCACTGTACAGTGACCTCAAATGGGACTTAAATTCGATATGCGATTTTCTATGGTGTTTCACCTTTGATTGTGTTTATATGAAGTATATGAATTATATAAATGGTATTGTTTTAATATATTATAGAGATATACTCTAAAAGGCATGAAGTATGATTTTCAAGAAAATGTCCCTTTTAAATGCATGGTTTTGCATGGTTGTCATACTTAGTGTCTTCTTGTACTAACCCATTCTTCTCTACTTTTTTACACAAAGTATAGCTTATGGATGCTTAAAGGATGTTTATGATTGAGGAGATTGATATGATTCTGAAGCTCAAGGAAAAGGGTATTTACGTTCCAAGGATTCCCTACTTATGTATTCATGTAATGTTTATTAAATGTTGTATAGATATGTCTTATGTTTTAAGGGTCAATTCCTTAATGTATTCTGATGTTTTTGAGTTGAAGATGGCAAAGACACATAGGGTCTAAATATGTATTATGACTTTTTTTTTATATATGAAGTTAAGTTTCTATCATATGATTTGATATGAAAAGTTTTAAATTTCCCACTAAATTTACTATGTCAATGCGATGAATGATAACTATGGGCTTGTACAAGATCCCCGAGAAGTCAAGTACGCCATGTTAGCTCCCAGAATGTGACAAACGTGGTATCCGAGCATGAGGTTTTAAAAACTTATTTAGGGTCCAAGAAGTCTCATATTGCCATGTTTAGTATAGTCTATTATAATTTGTGGTGAGTTGCAACACATCAAATGTATGAGAGGCTGTAAGTTGATAGAGTTTCCCTTCTTCATCATTCTCATTTCGTGTCATAGAACTTAACTCTATAAGATATCTATTTTACGTTTTCTTTTCCGGTGGTCTCTTTAGATGTGATTGCTTGTATGAGATTTTCCTTTATGATTGCGGGAGTAAAAGTGAGTTTAAATGCTTATCTTGGTTTTATGGTTGTATGAGTATGTGTGAAGGTGAATCTTGTATGTTTGGATGATGTGATGCAATTTATGGCTATATATAAAAACTTATGTTATGTAGCATGTTATATTGAGAAATGTATGTCATGATATAGTTAAATTATGTTAGAAGTTACTATGGTTAAAAATGAGTCCTTTTAAAATAATATGTTTCTATATGGTTTTGCATGATAGTATCCTAAAACTATAATTTCAAGTTGAAATATTTAGTGATGACCTAAGGAAGCATGCTACCCTAAGATTATGTACTAAAAAGTGTTCAATGTCTCTCTATGTATATGTGGTACTTGATAAGTTGCTAGTATGTATTGGAGTCCTTTGGTATATTACTTGACCGAGTTCTAATGTTGTATCATGCTTAAAGGATTAGTGGGTAAAGTTTTTGTCTCTTTTATGTGTATGCTTTTTCCATCCATTGCCTAAATGTTGCCATTTTTGGAAATTTGGAAGCATGCTTCCGTAACGGCTAGGCAGCTTACATACATTTTTGGAAAATCACTAAATTGTCCTTTGATTGGAAGTGTTGGAAATATTCAGATTGATGCATATGACATGATTGAATATATAAAACGAGATTGTTTATTTGGAATTAAGAATGAATGTCTTACGGAATGATGAGTTGTAGAATTATTTTTTACTTCTTATTTTATTGTGAGTTCCTTTATGTTTTTGAATTGACGGTAGTACTCTATTTTAGTAGAGTTATGATGTGGATTTGATTGACCTAGAAGTTACTTTCTATTAATGTTGAAAGAAAAGAAAGAGCCCTTAGGACTAACTCACTTATATTGTTTTCCCCTATTATGCAGGGCCTTGGTGTCTATTGTATTCTATGAACACCTTATGTGGTTTTATGAGATGACCTAACTTGATAATTAGTGACATATTGCCTAGATGATATGGTTTAGAATATATTGGTGTTCCTATGTTAAGTTACTCTAAATTCCATCTAAAGTTGTAATAACTTTAAAGTGACTAAAAATTAGGTTACTAAGTTAAGATCCTCTTAAGTTTGGGTTAAGTTGCTCTTAATTGGTTTTACCCTAATTTGGGGGGGGGGGATGTGATTGACTAGTAAGATTGTAGAAATTGTCAACCTTGACCTTGTATTCTCACATGAACTTGAATCTAATGAATTCTTAATAAGCTTGTTCATGAATAGAGTCTTGCATAAAGTATTAATTGCATGAACTTTATATGTGTGGTGTGTATTGATTGACATTACCTCAAAGATTTGTGATGATTCCAAGGAGCATGAACGAAATTTTTTGATAAAATTCCTATTTTCTAGTTGTGTTTTCAACTTGATACATTGTGCCATTTCAATTCATTAGAAAGATAGAAACATCGTAATCGTCACTTGTCAGTGTGAATGTGTATCCTATAATAAAAGTTGAGTCTCTTTAAGAACGATATATCTCAGTATCCTTGGAACCTAGGTGACATTATGTTAGGAAATCATGATTTGGTTCACTTATTGAAGGGAAAGCATGTTTAGCTAAGTGTTCATATATGTGCCTATACTTTTTGTTATATTTCCCAAAAGATGCTTTTTCTGAAGGTGAGTACAATGTTAGAAATTGACATTTTGAGTACTATGTTAGAAATTGACATTTTGTGAGATTTCTTCCTAATTATTGTGATGTACTTGTTGTGACTTACCATTTTGACTTCCCTGGGAAGAAAAAACATGGCTCCTTAGCATAGTTTGAAAATTGATGAATTCTCATTTAAAAGGAAAGAATCTTGTACTTTCTTAATAGGATGCACTCATGATACTGTACGTGTGTTGGGAGAAGGACCTTCCTCCATGGACCCCACTAAACCTTGTATGGTTGAGTATGATTTCATAGCACTAGTCTACTTATGAAGTTCTTCGAGATTCAATTAAGTCAAGTCTATGTGCATTGAAGTATGAATGGCCTACTTGCATCTTTAGTGTGTTGTTAAAACCTTCCTAATGTTATTTAAAGAATAGTAGCAGATACTCCAAATAAAATTTCAGTATATGACCATGTTATGATTAGGACAAGAATGCTCCTGCTATGAACATGATAAGAGCCTATGTGTTTGATGCATTAAAGAGTAAGTGAATGGAAGTTTTACTTTCTTGTGTGCATTAGGTGCAAAAATTGATTTTTTTTTTGGGGGGTTTTATTATGTTAATAAATTCTATGAACTACTCTAAGATGCATTGAAATCCATGTCATGATTAAAGATCCCTAAGTGTCATTCGAGGACGAATGTTCCCAAGTGGGGATATTGTAAGATTCCAAAATGAGTTCGGCTGTATAGAGACTAAAATATTTTTATTGAGGTTATAAAGTCCTAAAATTAATAATAATATGGTTTTGAGGCATTGTGTAATGTTTGAAGTTATTTTGAAGCCGAACGCCAAGGGATGACTAAAACATTCGACGAATAGTCTCCTATGTGCCTCATATGTATTTACGTTTTAATAATTATATTAAATGATATTATTAAGTCTTTAAGTGATATATAATGATGTTAAATGGTATTATATGGAGTTTCGAGAAGTTTGGAGGTCAACTGACCAATAACGTCCAAATCGTTCGAAAGATAGCCAGCCCTTAAGACGTTCAATGTGTTTCTTGATGGGGCCTACCCTATTTGGACGACTTGCAGGTGTTTATTTTCGGTGAAACTTATGTGGAAGTTCTAAAACTTGTTAAGGGTTGTATTCCCCGTAAGAAACTTCAAGGTAATACTTCTAAAGGGTCCCATAAAAATCCCCACAAGAAGGAGCCAAGGCTGGTCAAGATACTGCCTTGGCAGTGTCAATAGACAGACCAAACGGCGGCCAGGTGATAAAACAACGGACCGTAGGTTAGGTATCGTTAATTTGTACTTATATTGGGAAGGTATAAACCAAAAAAATTGCCAAGGACCAATTGACGGAAGCGAAAGGGCTTCCAGTAGATCGACCTACGACTAGTCGATTGCTCCATTGATGGTGGCCTGTAGCTCCAACATTGCGTCTGTTTTATTAAAGGGGTGAATAGAAAATGCACCCACGTAATAACCTGACTATAGTAGGTTTATTAAGATAGTTTTGGGTGTATATTAGTCATCTAAAACGTTAAGAATCCATTTCAAATCCTCTCCCACGAAATTGAACTTTCCCTCTAAAATATTCTCCCTAGAAACCACCATTGTTGGTGAAGCTCAAGAAAAACTTGGAGCTTGGATTTCCATGTATGAATCACGAAGTTTTAGAGTTTTTCAACTGTAACAGGTATGGTCATGCGTAATCTCTAGTTATCCTTCTATCCGGAGAGTTAATTTCAAAGTTTTCAAATAAGATTTTATGATCAATCTTTCAATCATTCAATCTAGCCATGGGTTCTTACTAAAAAATGTTTTGAATGATTAAATAATGATGAATTGAAGTTAATATATTTGTTTGAACGTGATTTTTACTCCAATTACATGATGAACCCATACATCTTACTTCAATCTATTTAGCCTTGCATGGACTTTGTGATCATGATTCTATCGATTGAATATGATTCTATTACGTGGAATTTTTTTATCTACTATTATTTTCTGTTGGTTTTTATGTTGACATTGACGCCTGAGGGATCCAATTGATAAGTTTATGAAGATTTGAACATGTTTAATATAGCTTTCGGTGATTCACTGTAATGTTTGTCTTTTTATTACTTAATGTTTAGTTGCAATGGTTGTTGATCATTGTAGCTACATATTTGAGTTGATATTATGTATGAATTTTGGGTATAAATCCTTGATGATCAAATTAAAGAAAGACCAACATGAATTGATCTAAGTTCTTCAAGTTTATGGTATTGTAACGTGTGATCTTGCCGTTAGGGTAGTTTTTATATGACATGATCATGGTTAATTGTCTATAGCTTGCTGCCTGATATGTATGTGATTTTTTTTTTATGTATGAAATCATGTACTGGATCCCATGTTGATCAATGCATGATATGTGAATGTATTAATCTATGGTAACTTACCTTCCCTTAATCTTAATATGAAACATGTTACAGTGCTTTAGAGTCTATTGGAAAATGTAGTAGGATCTCGTCTAAGATATGATTTGTTGAAGCTACTGCCCTAGATTGGTTTTATTAATGAAATATAATTGATGGTAATGTAAAGTGAAAGTTGTTAAGACGACGTTCTTCTACTTTCTACCATATAAATGATATAGTGCACTATTTGTATCATGCTCTTGTGACTACTTGTACATGGTTCTATTTATGATTTAAGTAATTATATCTACTCCTTTATACTGTATAAATGATGAAAGAGTAGTAATTTTCAATGATGACCAAAGGCTAAAGTATTGGTAAGATTTTTTCTACTCTTCTATTTCTCTACTTCATTATAATAATGTTGATGAAGCCTTGTATGGCATTGTGTGGTATGGTCCACTTATTGTGGAGGTGTTTACTTTATTTTAATTATATATGTGTTGACCATAGCCTTGAAGGCAAATTATTGAACTTATAAATAAGTTGTTATGATGATAACCTTATGTGTGACTTGTTCCTAGTCTTCTTCTCTAGTTTTGAATAAAGGTGATGTTATTATTATCATGAGAATGTAAAAGATTATGCTAATATAATGTGTACGTGTTTCCATTAATCAAGTGTTAATAATTGATGACCCCTACTGATGTACCCGTATGTGAATGAGTAAATAGCTAAGTTAGGAGTCTTGATTATAATGTGAAGTTTGTCTTACCTCCTATTCTATTAGATGTTGTATGGTCTATTCTTGAAAGAGTATTATTGTCTAAGAGGGTGGCTACCTCAATGTGTTTTTGATAGACATTATGTGATCTTGTTGACCAATGTATAAACACACGCTCTTACATTCATTTTACAAGTAGTATAGCTCATGATGTCATATTAAAGGTACTTTTATCATAATCACTAGTGTCTACTACATTATGTTAAAATATAGTTATGAAATAATGATATGTGGTTTCCTTAGCTATATACTTGATATGTTACCAGTATGGGCAAAGGTTTATGTCATTTTGCCTATGCATTGCACATGTTATATCTTTAGTTGGATAGTTCCTTTTTTGGTTCTAATTTATCGCATGAGGAGGTTGGAAATATATAATATGGGGTGTGAATTAGGATGAAAAAGGGGGGAGGGGGTGAATTGAAGAGGCATACAACTAGGGACGGGGTGGTGAGGAAGGCTAGGCACTGAGAAGTTCGTTCGCTCTCGTCTGTTCTACCTCATGTTGTGACATAATGGTGTTATGGGAATGATTGTGCATATATGTGCATACACTCAGTGGTGGGTGTACACATTGAAAGATTACAGTTATAAAGGGCACTGAAACTGTGCCCAATAATACTCTAAAATAGACTAGGTGTTTGAAGTATTTTATAAGAATATTGGAGACAATATCCTAAGCTTTGTTTATAAAAATCTAATGATGGCTTTTTCAATCAAGGGAACACTTAGTTTAGAACCGTTGAAGGAAGTGGTAATTAGGGGGTGACACTTTGCCACATATGGAAAGTAGGGTTCAATACAATCCTCAGGGGGTGGATGGCCTCATGACTCAACATTGGATATAGAGTTGATATTTCCATGATTTATCCCAAGTTCCATAACTATTTTGAAACCATACGATATTAGCTAGTGGATCCATCTAGAGAGCTATGTCATGTTTTTTTATACTTTGGCCGATAGACCACCCTTTTTGGGTGTGCGGTTAAGGATATAATTACCCTTATTAAAAATCGGACAATGGATGTAAATGACTAAGACGCTCTACTAGAAATGACTTAAAGGAGGTTCTTAATAGGTGGATTTCGATGAACCCATCTAGACAGTGCCACGAATTAACTCGTTTGGAAGTTCTGAAGATGTTTTCTAATGCATATACACTATGTATGTATTTTTGATTGCATGACAATTAATCTTTTTCTCCTTGTGTATGAAGGTGTGCATGATATGACTCTTTTATGCATGATGTCTATAATTGTTATCTGATAGAGAAGTGTTGCCTTGAACAAAATGAAGTATTCTACTTTTACTATTTTGATATAATGACTTATAGTAAGTCTGTTTCTAAGTGATTAGCGTTTCCTAAGTATTTGTAAGGTGATGTGCCTTCCATGTACTTTCACTTGTAGCTTTAGTGGGCATGAGTTAGGTTTTATAGGTTCTATGTGAAAGTAAAAAGTTATGTTCATTACTGACTAGGAGTTCACTGTAATGTTCTTTTTTGTCTGGTTTAAATATTCTATGGTGATACTAGACTTTTTCGTGATGATAATGTTTGCTTGTGTAAGTTATTATGTATGTTTTCTTGGGTTCTAAGGTCCATGAATTTTCATGGAGTTAAATAAAGGGTATTTTTTAGGCAACGAATTAAACGAAAATAGTTCACTATTCAGGAGAATGAGCGCTCACTGTAACGACGTAAAATGGAACTTTAAATTCTATATGTGATTTCTATGGTGTTTGGCCTTTGATTGTGTTTTTATAAAGTATAGTGATGATATAAATTATTATCGTTATAAGTTTTATAAAGAGTTATGAACAAGGCATGAAGTGATTATTTTCAGAAATATTATCCTGTTAACTCCATTGTTTTGATGGTTGTCAACTTAGTGTCTTCTTGTATTAATCCCATTCATCTTACTTTTTACACAATGTAGGGTATAGCATGCCTAAAGGATGGTCCTATTATTAGGACTTGATATATTCCAAATCTCAATGGGGGCGCAATGGGTCCTTATGTTCCCGTCTTCCCTATTATTTCTTATGAAAGGTATTAAATGTTGGTATAGCATATGTCTTGTATTAATTGGTTCGTGTCCCTAATGTATTATAAGTTTGAGCTAAGATGGAATGAAATTTAGGATCTAAATATGTATTTATGAGTTTATGCTTTTATAGTATACATGAGTATAGTTTCCTATCATATGATTGCAAAAAAAAAGTTTTAAATTTTTCCCAACTAAATTTACTATGTTAATGCTATTTTGAATGATAACTTGTCCTTGTACAAGACTCGAGAGTTCAGTATTCAAATGTTACTTCAAATGGGGTTCGCCTCGGATGTACATTTGTTGAATAACTTAAGATAGTGTGAGGTGATTTATATGGTCATATTTAATGTTGAGCTAGTTGCATATCAACTGATGAATCTGCTATGACTTGGGTCAATGCCTGGAAATGGGCAGAGATGAGTATGCCGAAATCTATGATGGTCTTGTTTGAAGTTCTTTCTTGGGTATTATTCCCTTAAGAAATAAGGAGGAAAGGTATTGGAGTTCCTTACTCTGAACAGGACTCAAAACTTGATTGGTTCAATGACGTATGGACTAAAATTCACCCAATTGTCTCGCTATTATCGAATAGGTAAATGATCTAATGATCAGATTAAGTTTTTTTCTCTGCTTGGTTTGGGTTGTCTAGCGCTAATGGGGAGAAAGAGAGGTGAATCTATCGTGGACATGAAAATATATGGTTTATGTGAATAAAGTTGACAAGGAGAAGCTGAAGGACTGAGAAGAGTACAAAAAGAAGAAAGCCGTGATTGGGAATGAGTCTGGGCTGTATAAAGGTGGTTTGAATTGGTTACAATTTCCGAAACAGGAAGGGCATGCACCATCATCCTATAGTATACTTGATCCTAGAAACAGAGGTGACTACCATGGCTGAAATTTTCAAATCTAATGATCTAGGCCAACAAAGTCTAAAGAAAGTGTGGCACACTGGTAGTTGGGTTTGTGCATGTGCTAAGTGTGGTAGAACCCACCCAGGTAAATATTGTTTGGGCCATAGAGTTTTCTTCAAGTGTGGTGAAGAGAGTCACTTCATGAGAAAGTGCCCTAAGAATAAGAAACGTGGTGGAAGTCTGGGCAATAAAACTCAATATTTATGAGTTTCTCCACCCGTCACAATTGCATCTAGAGGATCCACTTCTGATAGTGGCGTAGGGGAAAACAATTTCTATGCAACAATAGGCTCCTAGAGCAAGAGAACTTGCTTGAGGTTCTCACGTGTATGATAAAAGTATTTACTTTTGATGCTTACGCTTTGCTAGACCCAGGGGCAAGTTTATGTTTTCTAAATACTTATATTGTAAATTAGTTTGAGATTCTTACTACGAAGCTTTGTGAACTTTTTTTTTTGGTTCTGTTGGATAGTCTAGCGGAAAGAGTCTTTATGATTTTCCTATTTCTATCAATTACAAGAACACCATGGATGATCTAGCAGATTTAAACATGGTAGATTTTGATGTCATTCTTGGTATGGACTAACTTAATGCTTTTTATGGATTAAAGGATTGTAGAACTCGAGTTGTCGAATTTCAAATTCCTAATGAGTCAATCTTAGAGTGGATTAATAGTTCAACAGTGTACAAGGGTCATTTTATTTTGTACCTTAACGCAAGGAAGTTCATTTCAAAGTGGTGTACATATCACTTATTTCGAGTTAATGACTCAAGTGTTCAGGTACCTTACCTTCACAAAGTTACTATAGTAAAAAGTTTCCAGAATTTATTCCTGACTATCTACCCGGAGTCCCCTCCCTATTATAGAACTAGACCTTTAGATACAATTATGTATTCTGAGATACTCGTCCTAACACTATTTCACCATATAGAATGGCACCAGCAGAGTTAAAAGAGTTGAAAGAGCAATTGTATCTCCTGTTTATAAATATATTATCGTCAATGGTCCTCACCTAGGGCGCTCCGGTCTTGTTTGTGAGAAAGAATGATGGTTCCCTTAGGATGTCTATAGACTTTCGCCAATTAAATGAGGTTAAAATCAAGAATAAGTATCTTCTTCCAAGGATATATAATTTTTTTTGTGCAAATTTAGGGTGCCACCTGCTTCTCGAAAATTTATCCCAGATCTCTGAATGATCAGTTTAATGAATTTTAGAATGTTACATTCCAAAGACAACCTTTAGAACCAGATATGGGCATTAGAGTTTTTTGTTATGTGTTTTGGGTTTATCAATGCACTAGCAGTGTTCATGGATCTTATGAAAAATCTTCAAGCCTTACCTAGATCTATTTGTTTCTCATCTTCATTGAGACATTCTACTCTATGAAGAAATGAAAAATATCATGCTAGTCACCTCATAATAGTACTTAAGACGTTGAAGGAAAAGGACCTATTTTCCATGATTTCCAAGTGTCAGTTTTTGCTTAAGTATGTTATTCTTGGGCCACATACTTTCCGGTGATGGGAATTAAGTTGATACCCAAAACACAAAAGCAGTTCAGAGTTGGCCTAGACACACGTCTCCAACCGCTATTAAGAGCTTTTATTGGTTTAGCAGGCTACTATAGAATATTTTTTAGGGGTTTTCATCTATCTCGTCTGCCTTGATCAAGTAACTTTAACAAGATATTAAAGTTTCAATGGTCTGGAGCTTGCGATAAAAGCTTTTAGGAATTGAAAAACTGGTTGATTACATCTTCGATTTTTTTTTTACAGGAGGGTACTAATGGTTTTCTGATGTATTGAGATGTAAGAGTTAGTTTTGGCTGTGTTAAATAAAAAAGGCAAGGCATAGTTAATGGCATGAGAAGAATAACCCAACCCATGACTTAGAATTATTTGTTTGTGGTTTTTTTCCTTTAAGAATTGGTAGTTACTATTTTGACCGTCATTCATGTTTATAGTTCACTACCACAAGATCCTACAATATGTTTCACCTCGAAAGCGAGATAAATCTAACACAAAGGAGGTTGTTAGATATACTCCCGATTATGGAAATGTGTATTGCTTTACCCCCAGTAAGGATTAATGTTGTTTTTGATACTTAACCCCCTGGTACGTATAGGGAGTTACCGCCACATGTTAAGGAAGAAAAGAGGGATATACTTAAAGAAGTGCACAGACTTGCATGCTTAGGAGTAAGACTTATGTATTTCACAGAAGGAGGGATAGTGGTGAATAATAAACTTGAATCATCAATAGTGTCTAACGTTTAAGAAAAGCAAGACTAAAACAACATTTTGCTTTACTTAAAGGCAAATTTTCATAAACAAAAAGTATTGGATTTTTGAAAATGGGGAAGATAGTGTGCTGAAGTACCAAGGTAGATTATGTGTTGGTGGGACTCCAAGAGAGGAGGCTTGTAGCTCTTGATATTTCATTCATCCGGTCCCCCCGAGATGGTACAGCAATTTACTAGGTATATTTTTTGGGAAGGTTATGAAGAAGGACACTTGTGGATTTTTTGCCCAGCTGCCCGAATTTCCTAGCTTGGAAAGTAAAGCACCAACAAATCTATAGAGTTGGCATAGAATACAAAACAACTGCACTGGATGTGGAAGATTATTTATCTGGAATTTTGGTAATTGTCAATATATGACAAACTATAAACCACATATTTTCCAGGTAAAGACTACTCATGCGCCCGAGGTTATCCTAAGTTTGTACATTCAAAAGTTGTAAGACTTGTTTATGGTCTTCGGGTCTCCCATTATTTCAGATAGAGGTGCACAAATAAATGCTCACATCTAGATATATTTCGGGAAAGTTTAGGTTAAAATATGAATTAGCATGCTTTTCATCGTCAAATGGGAAGACATTAGAGTGGACCTTCCCCAACTGTAGAGAGACATTTTAAAACATGTGGATTGATTTAGAAGGGGAATTGGTGGATGTAGCACTAGTCTTATTGAATTATCTTACAAAGAGTGTTACCGATGTGAAATCACATGACTCCATATGAGCTCTTTATGGGAGAAGATGCACATTGTAAAACTATTAAGTGGTTTGAATGTTTTGGAATTATATGACCAGATCTGTTCACTTACGCATGGACAACGAAGTGATTCAAGATAGATTGTTAAAATGGTACCGGTCGCAAAGTCTTAAGGCAATGTTAGCACGACGCCGAATGGGGTGGATGTGAATTGATTCGGTCATACTCTAAAGTTTCACCTCATGAATGGCGTAATGAGGGTTGGGGTAGTAGGACCAACTTAGACCCCGATATGCTGGACCTTATAGAATATCCAAAAGAATTGACAATGTATCTTATGAGTAGAGGTACCACAAGAGTTAAGATCGCTTCATACGAGATTTTATATTTCTATATTTAAAAAGAGCATGGGTGATCTTTTATTTATAGTACTAACTGAAATGTTCGAGTTAAGGATATCTTATCAAATGAAGAGATTCGCCAAAAATAAGTTGGACCGTAAAGTAATTCAGTTATTGTACCACAAATTAGGAGGTTGGATTAATGGCTACACCTTCAATATAGCTTTCACGAGAGCGACAATTCTACGGCCAACAACAAAAATCTTTGAATGAGTTGTCTTTATACTTGAAGTCCCAATCTTATATTTGTTTGTTCTTCTCCAGGTTCACTCCTACCCTCCGACCCCCTGTATTTGCCTTCGAACCAACTTTCTTCACCTAAGTTTACAACATATCACCTTCTTGATATTCTTGGCCTTATATTAGTATCATAGCAGCCTGCCAAACTTTTTAAAGAGAGTTTTTAAAACTGAAACTCTGTTGTAACGACTGTTTAGTCGTTTTTAGCAGCAGATTTTTTATTTCTGGAAACTGGCTGAGGCGACGGCCCCACGTGGACGTCATGGTCACGACGGACCGTCGAGGGTCTCCTTTCAAAACACTTAAACAATTCTGAATTGGTATCTGAAAATCGACTCTCTGAACTTCGTGACGAATGGCAAGTCTGACCGTCACAGGCTGACGGACCGTCACAGGCGTGACGGGACCGTCCCCCCCCCACTACTCTTTGGTGGAAATTGAGTCTCCTGAACCTATACACGACATGCAGGACGGACGTCGCATGCACTACGGCCCGTACAGGGTTTCGTGAAAATCCACGAGTCTGAGTGGGAATTCTTTTTACACGTTTTTTAGGGACTTTTTGACATTCCTACTTTAATTATAAAGTTAGAGGGTTAAGGTAATAGTCTAATTACTTGGGGGCTAAAGAGGTAACCTAAGTTAATTAGTGGGTATATTATTGCCCATCTTTCATTCTTAATATTTACTACTTAGGTAAAAGAAGAGGGTTTGAATAAAGAAAATAGAAAAGAACAAAGAGATACATAAAAAGAGGAGAAACAACGAAGCGGATAGCAGGATTCGAGAAGTATAGCTTGTGATCTCAATTCCTTCGTGAGGTATGTTTTGGTTTTTACACTATTCCGTATATAACTCTTATAGCGAATGATATGGTGTTGTGGGTATATTATTTAGTCTTCATATGCTTAATTGTGTAGGCATGATTGATTTTAGATATGATTTGTGATAAAATAAGCATGATGAAGCTATTGAATCTAAATCCTTGAAGAAACCCTAATCTCTTTGTTATGATGATGCCTTGGTATAAAAAAGGCTTAATGAACGAAAGTAGTGAGTAAGGGGATCGGGTGCCACGTTCCGTACCAGGATAAAATGATGAGCGGGAGTGTCACGTTCCGACACCAGGATATATATGGATCGGGTGCCACGTTCGGTACGGAAGACATGCGGATCATTGTCACGGTCGACACAGGAGAGTATCTGGATCGGTGCCACGTTCGGTACCAGGGATAGAATATGAGGATCGGAGTGTCACGTTCGACACCAGGATATATATGGATCGTGTGCCACGTTCCGGTACAAGGATAGACATTAGGATCGCGAGTGTCACTACCGACACGAGAGTAACTAGTTAATGAATCTTGAAAGATGTTAAGATATCAAGTCTA